>AWOL01S0068062.1:0-11773 GCA_000715115.1 Nicotiana otophora
TTTCCGGGCCACTAAATACGACCTAAGGAACCATAGTCACCGCCCCGCCATGATCGTTCCTCACTTATTGCGTTTGTTTGCCAAAAAACTAGAATTCCGCATGATTCCCATATTTTTGTGTGTTATAGCCCCACGCCTTCCGAGTCAGCCGGGCCCCCGGACTCGGATCACCTAAAATTTATTCGGGCCATTAAATACGACCTAAGGAACCATAGTCACCGCTCCGCCATGATCGTTACTCACTTTTTGCATGTTTCGGCCAAAACAATTGAATTCCGCCCGATTCCCAGATTTTCGTGTGCTATAGCCCACGCCTTCCAAGTCCCGGGACCCCCGGACCCCGATCGCCTAAAAATTTTCTAGGCCATCAAATACGACCTAAGGAACCATAGTCACCGCCCCGCCATGATCATTCCTCTTTTTGTTTGCGTTTTTCGGCCAAACAACTAGAATTCCGCGCGATTCTCATATTTTCGTGTGATATAGCCCACGCCTTCCCAATGGGTAGGGCCCCATTGAGCCGGATCGCTTAAAATTTTTTCGGGCCATCAAATACGACCTAAGGAACCATAGTCACCGCCCCGCCATGACCTTTCCTCATTTTTTGCAGTTTACAGCCAAAAAACTAGAATTTCGCCTGATTCCCATATTTTCGTGTTCTATTGCCCACGCCTTCCAAGTGGTCCCGGGACTTCCGGACCCCAATCACCTAAAAATTTTCTGGGCAATCAAATACAACCTAAGGAACCTTAGTCACCACCCCGCCATGATCGTTCCTCATTTTGTGCATTTTACGGCAAAAAAACTAGTATTACGCCTGATTCCCATATTTGCGTATTCTATAGCCCACGCCTTCCAATTGGTCCCGGGACCCCCAAATCGTGTAAAATTTTTCCGGGCCATCAAATATGACCTAAGGAACCATAGTCACCACCCCGCCATGATCGTTCCTCAATTTTTGCATTTTTCGGCCAAAAAACTAGAATTCCGCCGGATTCCCATATTTTCATGTGCTATAACCTATGCCTTCCAAGTGGTACCGGGACCCCCGGGACCCGATCGCCTAAAATTTTATAGAGCCATTAAATACGACCTAAGTAACCATATACTCTTCCCTTCCATCATCATTCCTCAGTTTTTGCATTTTTCGGCCTAAAAACTAGAATTCCGCCTGATTCCCATATTTTCGTGTGCTATAGCCCACGCCTTCCAACTGATCCCGGGACCACCTGACCTCAATCGCCTAAAGTTTTTCCGGGCCCTCCAATACTACCTAAGGAACCATAGTCACTGCCCCGCCATGATCGTTCCTCATTTTTTGTATTTTTCGGCCAAAAAACTAGAATTCCGCGTGATTCCCATATTATTGTGTGTTATAGCCCACGCCTTTCGAGTGAGCCAGGCCTCCCGGACTGTGATCGCCTAAAATTTTTTCGGGCCATCCAATACGACCTAAGGAGCCATAGTCACCGCCCCACCATGATCGTTCATCATGTTTTGCGATTTTCGGCCAAAAAACTAGAATTCCGCGCGATTCCCATATTTTTGTGTGCCATAGCCCACGCCTTCCGATTGGTCCCAGGCCCCTAAGACCCCGATCGCCTAAAATTTTATCAGGCCATCCAATACGACCTAAGGAACCATATTCACCACCCCGCCATGATCGTTCCTCATTGTTTGCGTCTTTCGGCCATAAATTAGAGTTTCGCCCGATTCTCATATTCTTGTGTATTATTGCCCACGCCTTCCGAGTGGGTCATGCCTCCCGGACACGTATCGCCTAAAATTTGTTTCGGTCATCATTATGACCTAAGGAACCATAGTCACCGCCCCTCCATGATTGTTCCTCATTTTTTTCTTTTTTCGGCCAAAAAACTTGAATTCCGCCCGATTCCCATATTTTCATGTGTTATAGCTCACGCCTTCCTAGTGGTCCCGGGACCCCCGGACCCCGATCGCCTAAAAGTTTTCCGGGCCATCAAATACGACCCAAGGAACCATAGTAACCGCCCCGTCATGATCGTTCCTCATGTTTTGCTTTTTTTGGCCAAAACACTAGAATTCCGCCCGATTCCCATGTTTTCGTGTGTTATAGCTCACGCCTTCCGAATGGTCCCGGGACCCCCGGACCCCGATCGCCTAAAACTTTTTCGGTCCATCAAATACGACCCAAGGAACAATAGTAACCACCCCGTCATGATTGTTCCTCATGTTTTGCATTTTTCGGCCAAAAAACAAGAATTCCGCGTGATTTACATATTTTCGTGTGCTATATAGCCCATGCCTTCCGAGTGGGCCGGGCCCCCGGGACTCGGATCGCCTAAAAATTTTTCGGTCCATTAAATATGACCTAAGGAACCATAGTCACCACCCCTCCATAATCGTTCCTCGTTTTTTGCATTTTTCGGTCTAAAAACTAGAATTCCGCCCGATTCCCATATTTTCGTGTGTTATAGCTCACGCCTTCCTAGTGGTCCCGGGACCCCCGGACCCCGTTCGCCTAAAACTTTTCCGGGCCAACAAATATGACCCAAGGAACCATAGTAACTGCCCCGCCATGATCGTTCCTCATTTGTTGCTTTTTTCGACCAAAAAAACTAAAATTCCGCCGGATTCCCATATTTTCGTGTGTTATAAGCTCACGCCTTCCTAGTTGTCCCGGGAACCCCGGACCCCGATCTCCTAAAAATTTTTCAGGCCATCAAATACGACCCAAGGAACCATAGTAACCGCCCCGCCATGATCGTTCCTCATTTTTTACGTTTTTCCGCCAAAAAACAAGAATTATGCGTGATTCCCATATTTTCCTGTGCTATAGCCCACGCCACCGAGTGGGCCGGGGCCCCCGGGCTCGGATCGCCTAAAATTTTTCCGGGCCATCAAATACGAACTAAGGAACCATAGTCACCCCCCCGCCATGATCGTTCCTTATTTTTTGCATTTTTCGGCCATAAATTAGAATTCCGCCCGATTCCCATATTTTTATGTGCTATAGCCCACGCCTTCCAAGTGGTCCCGGGACCCCCGGACCCTGGATCACCTAAAAAAATTTTTGAGCCATCAAATACGTCCTAAGGAACCATAGTCACCGCCCCACCATGATCGTTCCTCATATTTTGCATTGTTCGGCCAAAAAACTAGAATTATGTCCGTATCCCTATATTTTCGTGTGTTATAAGCTCACGCCTTCCTAGTTGTCCCGGGACCAATTTTCCGGGCTATCCAATATGACCCAAGGAACCATAGTAACCGCCCCTCCATGATCGTTGCTCATTTTTTGCATTTTTCGGCCAAAAACAAGAATTCCGCGTGATTCCCATATTTTCGTGTGCTATAGCCAACGCCTCCGAGTGGGCCGGGCCCCCCAGGCTTGGATCGCCTAAAATTTTTCCGGGCCATCAAATACAACCTAAGGAACCATAGTCACCGCCCCGCCATGATCGTTCCTCACTTATTGCGTTTTTCGGCAAAACAACTAGAATTTCGCCCGACTCCCATATTTTCGTGTGTTATAGCCCACGCCTTCCTAGTGGTCCCGGACCCCCGGACCCCGATCGCCTAAAAGTTTTCCGAGAAATCAAATACGACCCAAGGAACCATTGTAACCTCCTCGCCATGATCGTTCCTCATTATTTGCATTTTGCGGCCAAAAAACAAGAATTCTGCGTGATTCCCATGTTTTCGTGTGCTATAACCCACGCCTCCGAGTGGGTCGGGCCCCCGGGAGCGGATCGCCTAAAATTTTTCCGGGCCATCAAATACGAACTAAGGAACCATAGTCACCGCCCCGCCATGATCATTCCTCACTTATTGCGTTTTTCGGCGAAAAAACTAGAATTCCGCCCGATTCACATATTTTCGTGTGCTATAGCCCACGCCTTCCTAGTGGTCCCGGGACCCCCGGAACCCGATCTCCTAAAAATTTTCCTGGCCATCAAATACGACCCAAGGAACCATTGTAACCTCCCCGCCATGATCATTCCTCATGTTTTGCGTTTTTTAGCCAAAAAACAAGAATTCAACGTCATTCCCATGTTTTCGTGTGCTATAGCCCACGCCTTCCGAGTGGGCCGTGCCCCCCGGACTCGGATCGCCTAAAATTTGTCCGGGCCATTAAATACGACCTAAGGAACCATAGTCACTGCCCCACCATGATCGTTCCTCATGTTTTGCATTTTTCGGCGAAAAAACTAGAATTTCGCCCGATTCCCATATTTTCGTGTGCTATAGCCCACGCCTTCCCAGTGGTCCCGGGACCCCCGGACCCCGATCGCCTAAAAGTTTTCCAGGCCATCAAATATGACCCAAGGAACCATTGTAACCTCCCTGCCATGATCATTCCTCATGTTTTGATTTTTCGGCCAAAAAACAAGAATTCAACGTGATTCCCACATTTTCGTCTGCTATAGCCCACGCCTCCTATTGGGCCGGGCCCCCCAGGCTCGGATAGCCTAAAATTTTTCCGGCCCATCAAATATGAACTAAGGAACCATATTCACCGCCCCGCCATGATCGTTCCTCATTTTTTGCATTTTTTGGTCTAAAAACTAGAATTCCGCCCGATTCCCATATTTTCGTTTGCTATAGCCCACGCCTTCCTTCGCCTAAAAGTTTTCCGGGCCATCAAATACGACCCAAGGAACCATTGTAACCTCCCCTCCATGATCGTTCCTCATGTTTTGTATTTTTCGGCAAATAAAAAAGGAATTCCATGTGATTCCCATGTTTTCGTGTGCTATAGCCCACGCCTTCAGAGTGGGCTGAGCCCCCGGACTCGTATCGCCTAAAATTTTTCCTGGCCATTAAATACGACCTAAGGAACCATAGTCACCGCTCCGCCATGATCGTTCCTCATTTGTTGCATTTTTCGGCAAACAAACTAGAATTCCGCGTGATTCCCATATTTTCGTGTGCTATAGCCCACGCCTCCGAGTGGGCCAGGCCCCCCGGGCTCGGATCGCCTAAAATTTTTCCGGCCCATCAAATACGAACTAAGGAACCATAGTCACCGCCCTGCCATGATCGTTCCTCATGTTTTGCATTTTTCGGTCTAAAAACTAGAATTCCGCCCGATTCTCATATTTTCGTGTGCTATAGCCCACACCTTCCTAGTGGTCCCGGGACCCCCGGACCCCGATAGCCAAAATATTGTTCAGGCCATCAAATACGACCCAAGGAACCATTGTAACCTCCCCGCCATGATCGTTCCTCATGTTTAGCGTTTTTCGGCCAAAAAACAATAATTCAACGTGATTCCCATGTTTTCGTGTGGTACAGCCCACGGCTTCCGAATGGGCCGAGCCCCCCGGACTCGGATCGCCTAAAAATTTTTCAGGCCATTAAATACGACCTAAGTAACAATAGTCACCGCCCCTCCATGATCGTTCCTCATCTTTTGCATTTTTCGGCAAAAAAACTAGAATTCCGCCCGATTCTCATATTTTCGTGTGCTATAGCCCACGCCTCCGAGTGGGCCTGGCCCCCCGAGCTCTGATCGCCTAAAATATTTCCGTGCCATCAAATACAAACTAAGGAACCATAGTCACCGCCCCGCCATGATCGTTCCTCATCGTTTGCATTTTTCGGTATAAAAACTATAATTCCGCCCGATTCCATATTTTCGTGTGTTATAGCTCACGCCTTCCTAGTGGTCCCGGGACCCCCGGACCCCGATCGCCTAAAACTTTGGCCATCAAATACGACCCAAGGAACCATAGTAACTGCTCTGCCATGATCATTCCTCATGTTTTGCTTTTTTCGGCCAAAACACTAGAATTCCGCCGGATTCCCATATTTTCGTGTATTATAGCTCACGCCTTCCGAGTGGTCCCGGGACACCCGGACCCTGATCGCCTAAAATTTTTCCTGGTCATTAAATATGACCTAAGGAACCATAGTCACCGCCCCTCCATGATCGTTCCTCATATTTTTCATTTTTCGGCTAAAAAACTAGAATTCTGTCCGTATCCCTATATTTTCGTGTGTTATAAGCTCACGCCTTCCTAGTTGTCCCGAGACCAATTTTCCGGGCTATCAAATACGACCCAAGGATCCATAGTAACCGCCCCTCCATGATCGTTGCTCATTTTTTGCATGTTTCGGCCAAAAACAAGAATTCCGCGTGATTCCCATATTTTCGTGTGCTATAGCCAACGCCTTCGAGTGGGCCGGGCCCCCTGGGCTTGGATCGCCTAAAATTTTTCCGGGCCATCAAATACAACCTAAGGAACCATAGTCACCGCCCCTCCATGATCGTTCCTCACTTATTGCGTTTTTCGGCAAAAAAACTAGAATTTCGCCCGACTCCCATATTTTCGTGTGTTATAGCCCACGCCTTCCTAGTGGTCCCGGGACCCCCGTACCCCGATCGCCTAAAAGTTTTCCGGGAAAACAAATACGACCCAAGGAACCATTGTAACCTCCTCGCCATGATCGTTCCTCATTATTTGCATTTTGCGGCCAAAAAACAAGAATTCTGCGTGATTCCCATGTTTTCGTGTGCTATAACCCACGCCTCCGAGTGGGTTGGGCCCCCGGCCTCGGATCGCCTAAAATTTTTCCGGGCCATCAAATACGAACTAAGGAACCATAGTCACCGCCCCGCCATGATCGTTCCTCACTTATTGCGTTTTTCGGCGAAAAAACTAGAATTCCGCCTGATTCCCATATTTGCGTGTGCTATAGCCCACGCCTTCCTAGTGGTCCCGGGACCCCCGGACCCCGATCGCCTAAAAATTTTCCAGGCCATCAAATACGACCCAAGGAACCATTGTAACCTCCCCGCCATGATCATTCCTCATGTTTTGCGTTTTTCAGCCAAACAACAAGAATTCAACGTGATTCCCATGTTTTCGTGTGCTATAGCCCACGCCTTCCGAGTGGGCCGTGCCCCCCGGACTCGGATCGCCTAAAATTTGTCCGGGCCATTAAATACGACCTAAGGAACCATAGTCACTGCCCCACCATGATCGTTCCTCATTGTTTGCATTTTTCGGCGAAAAAACTAGAATTTCTCCCGATTCCCATATTTTCGCGTGCTATAGCCCACGCCTTCCGAGTGGGCCGTGCCCCCCGGACTCGGATCGCCTAAAATTTGTCCGGGCCATTAAATACGACCTAAGGAACCATAGTCACTGCCCCACCATGATCGTTCCTCATTGTTTGCATTTTTCGGCGAAAAAACTAGAATTTCTCCCGATTCCCATATTTTCGCGTGCTATAGCCCACGCCTTCCGAGTGGGCCGTGCCCCCCGGACTCGGATCGCCTAAAATTTGTCCGGGCCATTAAATACGACCTAAGGAACCATAGTCACTGCCCCACCATGATCGTTCCTCATTGTTTGCATTTTTCGGCGAAAAAACTAGAATTTCTCCCGATTCCCATATTTTCGCGTGCTATAGCCCACGCCTTCCGAGTGGGCCGTGCCCCCCGGACTCGGATCGCCTAAAATTTGTCCGGGCCATTAAATACGACCTAAGGAACCATAGTCACTGCCCCACCATGATCGTTCCTCATTGTTTGCATTTTTCGGCGAAAAAACTAGAATTTCTCCCGATTCCCATATTTTCGCGTGCTATAGCCCACGCCTTCCTAGTGGTCCCGGGACCCCCGGACCCCGATCGCCTAAAAATTTTCCAGGCCATCAAATACGACCCAAGGAACCATTGTAACCTACCTGCCATGATCATTCGTCATGTTTTGCATTTTTCGGCCAAAAAACAAGAATTCAACGTGATTCCCATATTTTCGTCTGCTATAGCCCACGCCTCCGATTGGGCCGGGCCCCCCAGGCTCGGATAGCCTAATATTTTTCCGGCCCATCAAATATGAACTAAGGAACCATATTCACCGCCCCTCCATGACCGTTCCTCATTTTTTGCATTTTTCGGTCTAAAAACTAGAATTCCGCCCGATTCCCATATTTTCGTTTGCTATAGCCCACGCCTTCCTTCGCCTAAAAGTTTTCCGGGCCATCAAATACGACCCAAGGAACCATTGTAACCTCCCCGCCATGATCGTTCCTCATGTTTTGCGTTTTTCGGCAAAAACAAAAGGAATTCCACGTGATTCCCATATTTTCGTGTGCTATAGCCCATGCCTTCCGAGTGGGCCGAGCCCCCCGGACTCGTAACGCCTAAAATTTTTCCTGGCCATTAAATACGACCTAAGGAACCATAGTCACCGCTCCGCCATGATCGTTCCTCATTTTTTGCATTTTTCGGCAAACAAACTAGAATTCCGCGTGATTCCCATATTTTCGTGTGCTATAGCCCACGCCTCCGAGTGGGCCTGGCCCCCCGGTCTCGGATCGCCTAAAAGTTTTCCGGCCCATCAAATACGAACCAAGGAACCATAGTCACCGCCCCACCATGATCGTTCCTCATTTTTTGCATTTTTCGGTCTAAAAACTAGAATTCCGCCCGATTCCCATATTTTTGTGTGCTATAGCCCACGCCTTCCTAGTGGTCCCGGGACCCCCGGACCCCGATCGCCAAAATATTTTCCAGGCCATCAAATACGACCCAAGGAACCATTGTAACCTCCCCGCCATGATCGTTCCTCATGATTAGCGTTTTTCGGCCAAAAAACAATAATTTCACGTGATTCCCATGTTTTTGTGTGCTACAGCCCACACCTTCCGAATGGGCCGAGCCCCCCGGACTCGGATCGCCTAAAAATTTTTCGGGCCATTAAATACGACCTAAGGAACAATAGTCACCGCCCCTCCATGATCGTTCCTCATCGTTTGCATTTTTCGGCAAAAAAACTAGAATTCCGCGTGATTCCCATATTTTCGTGTGCTATAGCCCACGCCTCCGAGTGGGCCTGGCCCCCCGAGCTCTGATCGCCTAAAATTTTTCCGTGCCATCAAATACAAACTAAGGAACCATAGTCACCGCCCCGCCATGATCGTTCCTCATTGTTTGCATTTTTAGGTATAAAAACTATAATTCCGCCCGATTCCATATCTTCGTGTGTTATAGCTCACGCCTTCCTAGTGGTCCCGGGACCCCCGGACCCCGATCGCCTAAAACTTTGGCCATCCAATATGACCCAAGGAACCATAGTAACTGCCCCGCCGTGATCGTTCCTCATGTTTTGCTTTTTTCGGCCAAAAAACTAGAATTCCGCCCGATTCCCATATTTTCGTGTATTATAGCTCACGCCTTCCGAGTGGTCCCGGGACACCCGGACCCTGATCGCGTAAACTTTTTCCTGGTCATTAAATATGACCTAAGGAACCATAGTCACCGCCCCTCCATGATCGTTCCTCATCTTTTGCATTTTTCGGCAAAAAAACTAGAATTCCGCGTGATTCCCATATTTCCGTGTACTATAACCCACGCCTCCGAGTGAGCCGGGCCCCCCGGGCTCGGATCGCCTAAAATTTTTCCGTGCCATCAAATACGAACTAAGGAACAATAGTCACTTCCCCGCCATGATCGTTCCTCATTTTTTGCATTTTTCGGTCTAAAAACTAGAATTTCGCCCGATTCCATATATTCGTGTGTTATAGCTCACGCCTTCCTAGTGGTCCCGGGACCCTCGGACCCCGATCGCCTAAAAATTTTCCTGGCCATCAAATACGATCCAAGGAACCATAGTAACTGCCCCGTCATGATCGTTCCTCATTGTTTGCATTTTTCTGCCAAAAAACAAGAATTCCGCGTGATTCCCATATTTTCGTGTGCTACATAGCCCACACCTTCCGAGTGGGCCGGGCCCCCCAGACTCGAATTGCCTAAAAATATTTCGGGCCATAAAATATGCCCTAAGTAACCATAGTCACCGTCCCGCAATGATCATTCCTCACTTATTGCGTTTTTCGGCCAAAAAACTAGAATTTCGCCCGATTCCCATATTTCCGTGTGCTATAAGCCCACGCCTTCCAAGTGGTCCCGGGACTCCCGGACCCTGGATCAACTAAACTTTTTATGGGCCATCAAATACGACCTACGGAACCATAGTCACCGCCCCGCCATGATCATTCCTCATATTTTGCATTTTTTGGCCAGAAAACTAGAATTCCGTCTGATTCCCATATTTTTTGTGTGCAACCACGCCTTCCGAGTGGGCCGGGCCTCCCGGACAAGTATCGCCTAAAATGTTTTTTGGTCATCAATTACGACCTAAGGAACCATAGTCACCACCCTGCCAAGATCGTTCCTCATTTTTTGCTTTGTTCGGCAAAAAACTAGAATTCCGCCCGATTCTCATATTTTCGTGTGTTATAGCTCACGCCTTCCTAGTTGTCCTGGGATCCCCGGACCCCGATCGCCTAAAATTTTTCCGGGCTATCCAATACGATCCAAGGAACCATAGTAACCGCCCCTCCATGATCGTTGCTCAGTTTTTGCATTTTTCGGCCAAAAAACAAGAATTCCGCGTGATTCTCATATTTTCGTGTGCTATAGCCCACGCCTCCGAGTGGGCCGTGCCCCCGGGCTCGGATCGACTAAAATTTTTCTGGGCCATCCAATACGAACTAAGGAACCATAGTCACCACCCCGCCATGATCGTTCCTTATTTTTTGAATTTTTCGGCCATAAATTAGAATTCCGCCCGATTCCTATATTTTTATGTGCTATAGCCCACGCCTTCCAAGTTGTCCCGGGACCCCCAGACCCTGGATCACCTAAAAAATTTTCCGAGCCATCAAATACGACCTAAGGAACCATAGTCACCGCCCCGCCATGATCGTTCCTTATATTTTGCATGTTTCGGCTAAAAAACTAGAATTCTGTCCGTATCCCTATATTTTCGTGTATTATAAGCTCACGCCTTCCTAGTTGTCCCGGGACCCCCGGACCCCGATCGCCTAAAAATTTTCTGGGCTATCCAATACGACCCAAGGAACCATAGTAACCTCCCCTCCATGATCGTTGCTCATTTTTTTGCATTTTTCGGCCAAAAAACAAGAATTCCGCGTGATTCCCATATTTTCGTGTGCTATAGCCAACGCCTCCGAGTGGGCCGGGCCCCCCGGGCTCGGATCGCCTAAAATTTTTCCGGGCCATCAAATACAACCTAAGGAACCATAGTCACCGCCCCGCCATGATCGTTCCTTATATTTTGCATGTTTCGGCTAAAAAACTAGAATTCTGTCCGTATCCCTATATTTTCGTGTATTATAAGCTCACGCCTTCCTAGTTGTCCCGGGACCCCCGGACCCCGATCGCCTAAAAATTTTCTGGGCTATCCAATACGACCCAAGGAACCATAGTAACCTCCCCTCCATGATCGTTGCTCATTTTTTTGCATTTTTCGGCCAAAAAACAAGAATTCCGCGTGATTCCCATATTTTCGTGTGCTATAGCCAACGCCTCCGAGTGGGCCGGGCCCCCCGGGCTCGGATCGCCTAAAATTTTTCCGGGCCATCAAATACAACCTAAGGAACCATAGTCACCGCCCCGCCATGATCGTTCCTCACTTATTGCGTGTTTCGGCCAAAAAATTAGAATTTCGCCCGATTCCCATATTTTCGTGTGCTATAGCCCACGCCTTCCTAGTGGTCCCGGGACCCCAGGACCCCGATCGCCTAAATATTTTCCGGGCTATCAAATACGACCCAAGGAACCATAGTAACCGCCCCTCCATGATCGTTTCTCATTTTTTGCATTTTTCGGCAAAAAAATAAGAATTCCGCGTGATTCCCATATTTTCGTGTGCTATAGCCAACCCCTCCGAGTGGGCCCCAGGCTCGGATCGCCTAAAATTTTTCCGGGCCATCAAATACGAACTAAGGAACCATAGTCACCGCCCCGCCATGAT
>AWOL01S0068075.1:11325-55556 GCA_000715115.1 Nicotiana otophora
CATCATTGTATTCCACCAACAAGGCAACAATCGAGATTGAGTTTGCCTTTTTAAGCATTTAAAATAATAGCAACTATCCTTCGTAACTAGAGGAGTCTACTTGTCTTTCGGTTTGCATATTTGCAATCATATTGTTTTAGTAGTCGTGCCAAACAACCTTTTACCATGCATATTTTCCCCTTCCTTTCTCTTTTATATTTTTATTTTCTTTCCTGAGAAAAAAAAACAAAAAGTATGATATTAGTTCATGGGTTGCCCCAAGTCTATACCACTATCCTGTACAATTCCTTCTTCTTCCTTTTTTTTTTTTTCCTGCTCTATTTCCTGCTAAAATTTGGCTGGTAATCACATCGGCCATTATCCAGTTTATGGTGAGATCCTTGGGACAAAGTTCAATATTGCTGGCATGAAAAAGTAATAATAATGATTAATGGCAGTACATATATAAAGCAGAACGTCTTTAAGCAGAAAGTACGAAAGACACAATACACGCCGTATACCGTGTCAATAACTATACAAATTTAGGAAGAGGATTGAAAATGTAACATAAATAGAAAAGAGCAAAAGAAAAGTTTATCCTATGATTAAGTATGCCAATCTAAGAATAGGATTGGAAATGTAAGTACAAATAGAAAGAGCAAAAAGAGAAGTTCTATCCTATGGTTAACTATACCAATCAAGGAAGAGGATTGAAAATGTAAGCACAAACAGAAAGAGCAAAAGAAAAGTTCTGCTACTGCTGTTCCGTTGAATGGCTTGTGACAGTTCTTTGTTACCAAGTTCCACATTCTTGGTTGCTTCAACTGCCTGAAACGAAAAACCATAAGTTCACACAAACTTATAGAACAATGAAAGAACCGTAGATCGTGATGCTTGTTAGTTCTACAAGAAAATGGTTACACATAGGAAAGTTAATATAGAAAATGAAGAGATTGTCAGAATTATTTAAACAAAAGAGAGAAAATGACTTTCTTGTTATATTAACAAGACACAAGTTCTATCCAACTGGAAACTAAAATATCTACAATATTGCTAACCTGCTCATATAATAGCTCTATCTGTTGGGCCTGTTGCAAAACATGAGTTGACATAAGATGGTTCAACACAGACATTTCCACCATCTTTGTTTCTGTTTCTTGAACAGAATCCAGGAGACTGTTCAGCTCTACCTGCATCATGTGAGTAATCATAGTAGGTAAGAGTACAGGAAAGTAGATTGTGATTTTAGCCTTCACATGTTGCTTGTTTTCCGGAACTAAATCCTCTAGCAGCAAACTTCCTACTTACCTGGAGGGCACGTGTTTCATTGTCCAAAAGTTGTTCTTGGACTCTAATAGGTGCTGCTTGTGATATATCAGAGTCCCTGATCTCTGAGTCCCTTTTCATGTCGGGGTCGAAACTACTAGACACAGAGGCCTCTGCAGCATTTGATTTAGTAGAGTTCTTCCGTTTCCTTCTTGGTGTTACTCGGTTAATAGCATCTTGAAAGCGTATTGCCCGCAATTGGTCAAACTGTGACGTGACCGAGTGAAGCTTTTCACTTAAAATTAAAACCTACAGCACAAAAGCAAAGAAAAATTATAGGAATATGCATCAAGACTCCTTTCAAATTCCTTAGCACTCTATTATAAGAAAGCATCTCGCCCTTCATTCTTAGTGGGCAGCAAGTGGTACTGGAAGACGGGTAAAAGAAAGTAGAAACAGCTTTAGAATTGTTTTCAACTGAATACATACTTAGCATAGGTTGAAAAAGTATATTTTCAGTGTCAAGAGGTAAGTTAATAATCAGCACAATCTAGCGAGTTTAATCACACTATCTCAGAGATACTGTTATGCAGATCACAGAGCCACCACATACTTTCCACAAGGAAAATTTGGTGGAGAACAATCTCAGATAGTAGAGATCCACAAATTTAAGATAGGATGATGGATACTCTCCCAGTGGAATCACACCAAAGACAACCATCCGAAGTATTTCCCCCCAACATCTGAGTTCATTTCAATAATTCTCAACATTAAACAGGCTATTCACAGAAAGTACGAAACAACGAAAATGGGGGAGAAAGTATTGTGATATGGCAACTACAATACTGTTGTGTCAATTGCAGAACAATCACAAAAAATGTCAACTTTCCTAATAGCAAAATGAAAATAAATCTTTAATTCGAATAATCTAAAATAAGCACATAGATGCAAGAGTTTTAACAGCGTCACATCAAAGAAATCAATTTAAAAAATTCCTGTAACATCACAGGCCATACGATAGTATCTTTAATTCAAAGAGTATCTATGAAGTCACTTCATAATTTCCTAATACCAGCGGAAAATGGGGAGAAGATGCTTCATAAAGCAATTATAATCAGTTATAAGGATATTTGATGACTATACTGTATGTAGCGACCGTACCACTCCATGCTTGTGTGCTATAGTATCAGCATTCAGATTGTCACCCTTGAATCCAAGCCACCCCTTTGAATGTGCATCTTCCTCATTTATACTATTCTTGAGAACATCTATCTGCTCTTTGCATGATTTTACAAAAACAGTAACCTGCAGAAGTTGTGTTAGTAAAGATCCTTCTAATTTTTTTTTCCAATTCTAACTTCATAATCTCGACTAAGTGCATTTGCATTCAAACACAAAGCTGCAGAAGGAGCATAAACACAAAGCTGCAGAAGGAGCACTAGACACAAAGGTGCACAAGGAGCACTTTCTCGAGACTCAAAAGTTAATCAAGACATCAAACTTGACAAAGCAGGAAAAGCGGACAAAATTTTACCTTGCAGGGAGTAAATTTTTATCAGAAGTGGACTATATAAGAAAGATAGGAAATCAAAGAACAGCGAACTTCAGTGCAGTAGTGTCAATTCTGTAGGTCGTAGTTTATGGTCTAACTTGGAACGAGAAATACTATGACCACCAATTCAATTTCTATTGGTTTCATCCTACATTTCTCTTTGTTATTTTCCAAGATTCTGTATTATTGACTGCGCTGAACTTAATACTGTTTATAGGGTATTACAAAAAGTTTAAGCAATATAAGAAAACTAATAAGTTCGTAACTACATACAAGATCAACTTTAGAAAAATGTTCAACGTGTGTCAAGACCAACTCATTGGTTTTTCACATCATAAATGTGGGTCAACCCTAAAGCACTTAGTAGTCTGGTAAGCTACTCAACAATTATTCAAGGTCCAGGAGGAGTTTGGAATTCTAATTCCATGAATTGGGAATTGAGGTTTAGAACCCTCTCCCCATCCACTGCTACCCATAGTCTTCCCTGCCACTCAAACGAAAGATAAAATAAGTCTTTTTTTGGAGAGGTATTTTGCTATATTTACTCTTTTTACTACATTTGTACCCCAAAACTAGGTTAAATATGGTCTCTTTTCATAAGATTATGGCTTTTATACTGATTGATTTAATTCTAAATATTTTTATACACTGCAAGATTAGCGCCTATAAGGAGAATGAATGTGAAGTGAGATTGGATGAGATAGCGGTGCGGTGCCCAAATGCAAACAATTGAGACATATAGACTGAGCTTTCCAAGAGAGTGGCATGATAGATAAACATGTACCACATAAAAGTCGTATAGATGGTCGAACTAGAAGAATGCTACAAGAGATTTATGTACAGATGATACTTAATAAAGTGAAAGGCTAATTCTATAGAATGATTCCGAGACCAGCAGTATTATATGGGAGTAATTGTTGAGCCTCAAACGCTAACATGTCCACAAGATTACTGTCGTAGATTGCGTAAATTAAGATGAATGTGCATCATACAAAATTAGACAAGATCATAAATTATCACGTCAGGATGCAAGTAGCATACATAGAAGGATAATATAAGAGAATGTCATCCGAGATGATTTGACCATGCCTTCATAAACCTCCGAAAGCACCAGTTCATAGAAGTGATACTATGGTAAGTTGAAAGTTCTAAAAGGTATGTGGTAGACTAGAATCATGTGGTAAAAATATAACACAATGGAAGGAAATGAGCCATATTGGCGATACCAACTGATTAAGATTAAGGCTCGTTGTTCTAAGACTTATATTTGGACAGGGTCGGGATACGTGTGAGAGTTAAAGAATAATTAGTTTTAGATAACTCCTAATTTGCCTTAGCAGATACATTATTTACAAGTATTGGAGTGAAAAGGGCCCCGATACAGCAAACCAGATATAAGAGACTCCTATTGCTATTCAGACTAGTTTGGGATTGAATATTTCATTAAATTAAAAGGGAGCAAATCACTGCCGATTAACGGACAAATTGAATAATTGTCTCAAACATGTAATCCTAACTCCAATCTCACCCTTAAGCCTATAAATCAAGAGGTAGATACCATTGTAATAATCACATTATTAGTTCCATTATTATTTTCATCTTTGGGATAAGGTCTGCGTACACACTACCCTCCCTCCCCACGGCGTGGAATAATACTGGGGTATGTTGTTGTTGTATTATTTTCATCTTTAAGACACTAGCTCATAATGCCTGCAATGAGACAAACTTATGATATGGCCTTATCCTATTTGCAAACCGAAACACCCATTTGTTCTCATCAAAATATATTTTATACCGAAGCATCACAAAACAAGAATAAATATATTCAGGAATCCAACATCGCAGCAAGTAGAAGATAGTTTAGCTAACTGTCATGTTTTGGAATAACAGAGAGAACAAAAAAAGAAGGGAAAAAACAGACATCAAGAATGTAATCTTACTTCATGCTCAATGCTATCCCTCTCTTGTTCTGTTGTACGGTGCAAATCAACATAATCCTTTTTGTGTTTCATCAAAAATTGCTCTAGAGCTCCAATGCTCTCCAGCTGACAAATGAAATTTTTTGAAAAATGTTTTCCAAGCACAAGCAATATAAGAAAAGAAGATAAGCATTAGGTGTAAACAATATACCGTTTTAAGCGCAGCTCTAGTGAATCCTGACCTTTGCCGAGGTTTATGCATGATAAAAGATGCCAATAACGCAGCTGTTTTGGACTGTCAGCAAAGATCTAAGTTCAGATGAAATATAAGCTAAGACCTGATGGAGTATGCCACAGGCTAAATACACAGCAAAATATATATTCTTTTTTGTCCATTGAGGTAAAAAGAAAAAGGAAAATCGGGAAAGAGAGTGTTGAAGTTCATTTATATGGAATACTAGCTCTCATGCAAACAAGAGAACAGTAGCAAATTCTTTGTCAAATTATTATAAAACAGAGCCTCTGATCTGCGGACAGTATAACAATTGAAACGTAAGGAAGTTATGAAGCTATATGCACGATCAGAGCCTACACCAGAGGCAAAGGATAGTATGGATCACATAAGCATGAAGATTCATCAAGACAATTCACAATACGCGACATAATTCTTTCGAACCAAGAAAAGAGAAAGCAATGAACTGAATAAGTTAAATGTACCTCATCATATCCCAAAGACAATGCTGAGCGACGTGCAGCATCTTTAAAATCTTCTGTTCTGTCTCTAATTTTTGACATTCTTTCAAATTGCAGAGAAAATTCAGAAGACTTCTCCCAATCAAATGATGCAGTTTCAATGGTATATAGTGGCTTGGTATATCCAGCAAAAAGCTGAAGATATTATTCCTCCCACATTAATCTCTACAAGAAAATGAAATCAGCAAGTTCCAATTCATCAACTACAATCTCATGTCTAACAACTTATAAACGGAAAACAGAAACAATACAAGTAGTTGGAGATATTAGTTGTCAAGTTCTCTAACATATTAATCCTGATAAAAAATAATTATATTAACATTACTCGTGGCCAGTGTGGATGGACTAATTTAAAGTTATGGGATATTTCAACTTAATTGATATCAAATGCTTAGATCCTGGAGGAGTTTTAATGAATGGGAACTAGATGAAATTAATCAGTTATTACACTCTTTGGAACCTGTAAGTCTGGATGTCAACAGGAAGGAGTCTCAGATCTGATTAGCAGGTAATGATGGCAAAAAAATTCCGTTTAAAGTTGATCAGTTATTACATTCACATTTTTTTCATATTGTGGCCTGCTTTGCTTTGCGCTGACCGAAAATTAATGTAACTAGGTGGAAATGGAACTGAAAGAGTAAATAAGAAAAATAAAGCAAAAGGAACAATTTCATTGCATAAACCCTATTGCTATTACAATCATGTATATAACCTCACTGAGCTCGTGAACCTTCTATAACAAACTGATACCAATTTTCGAAATTGATTACAACTATACTCATAAAAATTGTATAGCTCAAAATCGAAGCAATTGTAAGAATGTAAGTTTTAGTGAAAATCGCACAAAACATAGAAATTAAACTCGGGCTTTATTTATAGAGTTAGAGCAAAATCAACGCATTGTAAATCCAATATTAATGGTAGATTATGACTAAAATTAACGGGAAAAACGCCTCAAGAGCAATGGGCAGAGAGCGCAATTGACAAAGAGATAACTTACAACTTGAGTTTCGCCGCCGAAAGAGTAAACTCGCCACCGCCGGCGACGACTATCTACTTCCGCCGCACTGGACTAATTCGAAATTGATCGATCCTTCGTTCGCGATCGAACCCGCAAGAAGGGATTTAGGCGGAGTGAGAAATAATAAGAGAACGAATAAAAAGAGGAAATGCCTTCTCACTTTTATAAGAAAAGGGTTTTAAATTGGAAATTTTAATTACACACCTTATCTATTATAAACCAAAATCATTTTAAAATATTTTTTTCTATAACTACCTTTTAAATTTTATAACAAAATAGTTATTTATATTATATATTACCATTGAGGTAATTTTTATATTTTTTGTTCTTTTTTTCTTTCAATTAACACAAGATCCTTTCCCATATTTTTTCTTTTTTTTCTCTCTTCCTTATGTCTCTCTTTCTTTCAATAAACACATTATTCTCTCTCAAAATCCCAACAAAAGTTTTCTTCTTTCTCTCTCTCTTCCTCCTCTCTTCGAGCAAAATACCTGCTTAGTTTATACGCCGGATATTACAATGGATTTGTACTTCTTAATTTCTACGCCGGATATTTGCAATGGATTTATACTGCAATATTAGAAAGAAAGAGACTGCGACTTTCTTCTACGCCGGATATTGCAATGGATTCTTCTAAACGGATACTGTAATATTTTTTTTACGCCGGAGAAGATTTGAGGACCAGAGTTTTTATTCGTCTCCATTTTTAGTTTTAGTTTTAATACAATGTATACAATATTTTGCTTGGCCGGAAAATGCCATCTCTGACGAACTTTCTTCCTTTTTTTGCTATTTAATCACATACAATGATACAAACACATTGTATTATGTACAAATTCACTTAAATACATTGTATTTTTGTATAAATACATTATTGTTTGCTTGTATTTATGTATTTCGATGGTTTATATTTTTTTAATACAACTGAATACACTTGTATTCATGCATGAATATAGGATATAAATATTAAAATACACTAAATACAAACATTAAAATAGAACAGAATATAAACAATGAATACATTTAATTTTAAAATCAGTAAAATACAGTAAAATACACTGGATACAAATAGAAATATAGTGAATACAACAATGAAATATACTTAATACAGTAGTAATAATATATTAGGAATAACTAAAATACCGTTAATACAAATTCATTTGACTATACTGAATATAAAATAGTGAATACAGTAAATACAAATATTGAATCTAATGAATGCAACAGTAAAAAAAATATTGAAACATACTAAATACAAAAGTTAAATACAAGAGTTATATACAACTGAAAAATCATTCTAATTAATTGGGTTGATAATGAGGCATATTAGAATTGATTTTGTTGAGTTATATTAGAAGTGTATCACGCTAATAGATATTATTTCCATTATTAGACAGCTTGACATAACTATTTTTAATGTGATTGTCGTTACTGTATTCATGAATACATGACACGAATACATGTGAATATGTGCGCGTACAACTAGACTGCCCTGATTTTCGGCGCTTTTTGCTCCTCTATTTTTGAATACAGCAGCGCGAATACATGTGAATACATGCGCGTACAGCTGAACTGCCCTGATTTTAGGCGGTTTTTGCTGCTATATTCATGAATACAGCAGCGCGAATACATGTGAATACATGCGCGTACAGCTGAACTGCCCTGATTTTAGGCGGTTTTTGCTGCTATATTCATGAATACAGCAGCGCGAATACATGTGAATACATGCGCGTACAGCTGAACTGCCCTGATTTTAGGCGGTTTTTGCTGCTATATTCATGAATACAGCAGCGCGAATACATGTGAATACATGCGCGTACAGCTGAACTGCCCTGATTTTAGGCGGTTTTTGCTGCTATATTCATGAATACAGCAGCGCGAATACATGTGAATACATGCGCGTACAGCTGAACTGCCCTGATTTTAGGCGGTTTTTGCTGCTATATTCATGAATACAGCAGCGCGAATACATGTGAATACATGCGCGTACAGCTGAACTGCCCTGATTTTAGGCGGTTTTTGCTGCTATATTCATGAATACAGCAGCGCGAATACATGTGAATACATGCGCGTACAGCTGAACTGCCCTGATTTTAGGCGGTTTTTGCTGCTATATTCATGAATACAGCAGCGCGAATACATGTGAATACATGCACGTACAACTGGATTGCCCTGATTTTAGGTGTTTTTTGCTATTGTATTCATGAATACATTAGCACGAATACAGCGAATACACTACTGTAACAACTGAATAGTAAATATAGGAAGATATTAGCCACTAGACAATAGTAATTCTGAAAATTCCTCTTTTAAATTCGTATACGCTGATAAGTTCCAAATCTATATATTATTAAAATGAACCTAAATAGCTATTCGCTCCGGCAAATATAATAATTATGTATAATTTATATATACCGATTAGAAAAAGTAATGAATTTGGCTACTTATTTGTGTATACATCTCTTTTTTTAATGCTATTAAGTCAATTGAGAGAAATAATAACATGAAAACAAGATATTAAAACAAGTTAAACTATAAAATGCATGACACTCTGCGAATTAATCTACAAAAGTGTCTATTACCAAAACGTAATTGTTCACTAATCAAACTGTTATAATCAATTTGCAGTGCACATGTTGAATATCATTAATATTCGGTTAGGTCGCTTTACTCCTTATTAGCTATGCAAAGAAACATAATTTAAATGTATATATAAATATTTCTTTTGAATTTTATAAACTTATCTAAGGCAGAGAAGTAACGTAGATGCGACCCATTTTAAAAAGTTATATACATAAAGTATTCCGTTCAGGTAACTGATAGGTGTATTGATAATCAGTAAGTAATATTTATACATCTATGATCTAACTAAGCATTGTTGAGCAGAGCGTGATAGTGAGAAGTAATTCGTATCAAATGGAATATTGAAGTACGCAAGTTAGGCTCGAACTGTCACGCTCCGAACCTGAGCCCGGATTTAACACGGCACCCGCTGCCTGATTACATGTGACCGAGCAAACCAACTAGCTGGCTGAATCAATATGTGATATCATAATATACTGAAATGCGTAAGATAAACTAGCACGTGCTGATATACTGAAAGTAAGTCTGGATGATATAAATTAAAGTGCGAAAATACTAATATAAGTTTGAAACATATATGTAGCCAACAATATTGCTTAACATAAAAAGCCTGATGTCACATCCCCTTTTTACCCTTTAACCCCCTTTAAATAGAATAAAAGTAATTTTAAAGCTAAAAAGGGTTTTCAATCATGAAAGTGACAAAACATTTGTTTAAAAGGAATTTTCTCCGAGTCGCCACTTGGCATATAATCTCGGTGTGCCAAGTCACCATTTAAAAATATTTTTTTCTTAAAAACATATTTGACTATAAACCAGTTTGCACCAGAGATTCTAGATAAAGGGGTTCATTTGACTCGGGGAGAAGGTGTTCGGTATTCTCCAAGTCCCGTGAAGGTCACTGTTGCGTACTTGATCTAATTGGCTTTAAAGAATACTCAAACTGAGGCAAAAACACACGAAAGAAAAATAAACACACAAGAGGCTCGAGGTCGTCCCAATCTAAATAAAAGAAAATAAAATAAGAGAAAAATACTAAAAGTCTATACTATGCTCACTCCGCGATGTCTGTCATAGCCTCCAATTACATTTACTACGGGGCATACCCCGGATAAAAATATATATAAAATTCACGGGGCATTTTACCAAGTATAAACTAAAAGGAACGACCTCTCACCTCAAATAAAAATGAAATAAAAGACATAAGGTTTGCCTACCCAAGCGATGACGGCCTAGCATGCTCCTAGCGATCCGCTTAATTAAAAAGAGAAAAACAAGAATAACTGAAACTTTCTTAAGCTCAAATTCTTTCTCATTATTAACCAAGACTCAAATCTGATTCTAAACCAACCACAACCCAACTTCAAATTATCCACTAACATTACATTAAATCAATGTTTAAAGTTAGGACCAGATTCGTGGTTACTGATAAACGAACACCATCAAACAAGATCAATGACTAAATAAAAGGAATTTAAAATGAAAATTGAAGCATAGTACAATGACGAACACAAAGAAACGCAAACCACGAATTCCAAATCTTCACAGAACCTTTAACATCACACCATCCTAGCAATTCATGTTTTTTCCATTTTAAATATCTTCAAGGCTAAAATCTAAGCATGTGAATCTAAATAAACATACTAACTGAACGGTGGTCACTAGTATCCAACAAACCAAATAGTGCAATTTCAATTAAAAGCAGAAACTCTTCCTTAAGATATCACAAGCAAGCAAGAATTCACATAAATCTTCTCATTGAACCATCATATAAGAATAACACGAAATGAAACAGAGAGAGAAGAAGAGATAGACCTCTGTTATCTCAGAAAATATGACTGTGCTACTGGCCGAAAACAGAACCTTCGACCGGAAAATGAAATCGGCAAATAGGAACTCAGCCCGAACCTCGAACGGCAGCCGCGCTACTTTCCCTTTTCTTGGATCCGAGCACCTAAAATCTAAAGCTTACTGAATTTTGACTTTGTTTTATCGGTAAGAGGAGTTGTTGGGTGGAGATTCGGTAGTGTTCATGGGGTTGAACTGTGACATCTGTGGGGGAGAAGAGATTAAATTTACATGGTTTGATATTTTTGAGTGAGTTCTTGTTATGAAGAAGAAATTGGAGAACGTTTCTTATGGAAAAATTTGGAGTTTTTTACCCACTTATCCTTTTTTAACTATTATTTTAAAACAATACCATCATTTATTGTTTATTTTATAAATAGCATTTTTTTCATTATTAGCATATTACAAAAATTAAGCCCAACATTCATTTCTTCACTCCATTTTTTAAAATCTGATGCATATGTGAATGCCACCTAAATTTAACATATATTGATTTATACGTCTTTTATACTTTATATATCAAGTATCACTTTAATTCAAAATATATTTTTATGTATATAATTTTTGTATATTTATTTGTGAAGTGCCATCTTATTTTAAGATGTATTTTTAATGTATATTTCAAATATATTTTATATGTCAAGTGCCATTTTAATTCAGGATGTATTTTTATATATATGTTTTTTGTATATTTATATGCCATCTTAATTAAATTTAAGATATATTTTTTATGTACATTTCACATGTCTAAGTGTCATCTTAATTAAAGATGTATTTTTTATGTATATTTTTTGTATATTTTATATGTGTTAATTCAATATATATTTTTTTATATACGTTTTGTCTATATTAACGTATACTATTATCGAAGTAAGATCTTTATGTTAAGAAAGAAAGAAAGAAGGAAAAGAAAAACTTAAGAAAGATAATTAAAAAGAAAACGTGGAACAAATTTAGAAAATATATTGACTTCAGCGGAAAATAAAATTAAGAAGATGAAGAAAAAGAAGAAAAGTTAATAGATAAAGAGAAAAAAAGGCATGATTTTTGTACAAAGAATTATTGACTTTCCATTCAAATTGCTTATGTTTATAGATTAATAATTAATATTCCTATTTTAATGAAACTGTGTGCTACAAATATAAATATTTTCCTGCCACAACTGTAATATTGGATTTCATGCTATGAATTTGTTATATTTCTTTTGAATTATGACAATTATGTAAAGTTCCCAAAATTTTGTGCTCGTTTCTCCTCCGTTTTTTGGACTGAAAATCGTCGTTCCACTCTCACTCTCGTTCCCCTTCTTTTTCCAGGGTTTTTAGCTGATCTTCCTTTTTTTAGGGAAGTGGGGTGAGTGAGACTCTAGTTATGGGATTAGGTTTTTGGTGGCCTTAAAGGTATTGGACTCAGATCTTGTGGGCCACTAAAATTCGAAAATGAGCTCCTAATTGACCCAAATTTAATTTTTTCTCATTGAACAAAATAAAAATAAAAATAAAAATACTACCAAAATATACTAATTAATCTTAATTAATAAGAATAAACTATTAAAGTGATCTATATATTAAAATAAAAATATTTTTAGTATTTTTTAAATATTATAAAATGGTAGAAACAATAATGTTAAAGTAACGGTAAAAATTAAAATATTATCATTATAAAATACTAATAAGCTTAAATAAATGAAAAATATATAGATAAAAAAGATATATAATAAGAGAAGAAATATTATAAAACTATTTTTGTGTTTTTAAACTTATGTTCTAAAATTAAAATTAAAAGTTTGTATGAAATCCTAAAAAAATAAAAATAAGTAAATATTTTTAAAATACTGCTTTTAAAAATTGTGCGGGTCAAAAATTACGTGCTTACACCTAGGACTCTATCTAACTGTTCCTGTAGTCTATGAAGCCTCTAATGAAGTACTGAAAACTCTAACTATCTGTAAATACTGAAAGACTGTAAAGTAATGATAATGCCCCAAAAGAACCGAGGCTCACCCAATAGCTGGTACGAGAATCCTAACGCTCTGAATCGTCAACCTAAAAATCATTACCTGCATCGTGAGATGTAGGCCCCATGCGAAAAGGATGTCAATATATTTGAATTGTACTAGTATGTAAAGCAACTGAAAGAAAGAACTGTAAATACTGAAACTGAAACTGAACTGATAACTTATAATTGATAACTGAACTGAACAAGGAAGTAAAGATATGAATACTCCCTCTACTGAATGATTAACCACATGTTTATCTGAATAAATAAACTGCGGCCTTATGCCCAAAGAAGCATAAAGCATAAGCTGCAGCCTCAGGCCCAAATACAAGTGTTCAACATTCAGGGATTTAAAATCAGGAACTGAGAATCATATTGTAATACATGATACTGAAAATACTGAACCATATTGAGTTACATGATACTGGAATGATGAATAGAACTAGATTGAGACATGTATTAATGAACTGATTATGAGAACTGAAGCTTCAATTGTTTGTGACATGCTGAGTAATCTAGACTGAGACTCATGGGCATCAAACACAAGTCTATATTGAATACGAACTGAGCTTATAACGTTCGGAATGAAAGTCATGAACGAATTACGAAGCTAGAGAATATAAGTTCTCCAACTATTCAAGGAACTAAACTTAATTATACTTTTGAGGCAATTAGTAACGTTGTAGAAGAAACGTAGTGTAGGGAGAATTATTAACATTTCCAAACATAGAGAGTTAGCCTCACATACCTTAGCTATGGCCCTTTAAGCGTATCACATTGTTCGTCGCCTCTTTCAACGATAATCTTTTTGACGTTCAAACCTCTTGAATTCGAGTTCTAGATTTTTTTCTCAACAATGATGTCTCAATTAGATATCTAATAATTTGAATGGTTTACTCATGTTAATAATGTGTTGGAGAATTGAAATTAACTTAGAATCATCATTAAAACTTACCTTGGATGATGGAGGGACTTTGGAGGAAGTTCCGTTCTTGAGAGCTTCCCGTTCTAGAGCAATTTTACGTGTTTGGAGTGTGGGGGACGAGGTAGGGCTTTTAAAATGACTTTCCAAGTGTGCGCCCACGCAGATGAAGGCCCAACCGCGCACCTAAACATGCAGCAAGGGCAGTGGCACTGCCTCAAGTGCGCTGCCACGCACGTGACAACTGAGCGCGTAGATTGCGCATTGTCCAGTAAAACATACATAACTCTTTGTTCAGAGATCCGTTCAGGATCTACAATATATTATTGGAAAGATATTTCAAAGAGCTACAACTTTTATGTTTCATATTGTCCCAAACCCCAAGCAGATTTTCACGAAATCTTGCTGGAATATAGACTTTCATAAACTTAGTCGATTTTATCGAATCTTATGCACCTCACTCTCCTTTTTGATTTTAAAACAACTATTTCCACCCATACCCATCCTGATAGGACTTCACATGTCTAAAATATTATATTAATACTCATTTAATACGTCCACACCTAATTCAGATTCATAGAATATTAAATTATCTCCCCCTTGGGAATTGGGATCATTCATCCTCGAATGATTATCTTCGCTGTAGCTACGGCTAACTCTGGACCTTAAACGGGTATGATGGAAACATGTGAACAATGAATTGTCATGAACACATACATACTAAACTGAATGAATATGTGATTATTGAAGTGAATGACTACTACATTGACTGAATACTTAAAGACGTGGAGATTATAGTACAATGTCTAAATGAAAAGGTTAGTTACCTTTAACCTTTCTCCGAAACACCCGCTAGCTAACATAACATAACACAAGCCTCACATGTATCATAATACCGCATAACATGAAACATATACATGAATACCGGTCTGTCATAGATACGTAAATACTGAACTGTCATAAATAATTGAGTACTGAACTGGCATAAATATATGAGTACTAGACTGACATGGGTATCTGAGTACTGAACTATGAGTTTCTGAGTACTGAACTGACATGAGTATCGAAGTACTGAACTGACATGAATGTTATAACATGAGATCTAAATACTGGAAACATGAGATCTGAATACTGAAAACTTGAATATTGTAACATGACACGTGAAATACTGGGTGTACATCCGCCAATTCTGGTGGCAACTCTAACTCATAAGCTACTTATCTGATCCTTCATAGGATCCTATATGGCCTGATGTATCTGGGAATGAGCTTTCCTTTCTTCCCAAATCTTATAACATATTTCATAGGCAAAACTTTCTGGAACACCCAATCATCAACTTGAAACTCTAGATTTCTATGTCGTACGTCCAAATAAGACTTTTGGTGGCTCTGAGCCGTCTTCAAATACTCTTGAATCAACTTGACTTTATCCATAGCCTGATAGGACAAATTTGGTCCCAACAACTTTGCTTCGCCAACTTCAAACCAACCATTTGACAATCTACACCTTCACCAATACAGAGCTTCGTACAGTGCCATATTAATTCTAGAATTGTAAATGTCATTATTAGTAAACTCAATGAGAGGTATGTGATCATCTCAATTACCTTTAAAATCAAGGACATATCCTTAAGTGTCTGAATAGTGCACTCTGCCTGGCCATCTTTCCGAGGATGAAAAACTATGTTGAGGTTTACTCTTGTGCCTAATCCATTTTTAAAGGTCTTCTAAAAGTTCGTTGTAAACTAAGCACCACGATCTGAAATGATGGACAACGAAGTCCCATGCAATCAGACAATTTCCTGAATTTACAACTTGGCGTAATTTTCTACTGAATCTTTGGCCTTTACTGGCAAGAAGTGCTCTGACTTGGTAAGTCTATATACAATCACCCAATCAAATCATGCTTTCAAAATGAGTGATATAATCCTGTTATAAAGTCCATATTTACCATCCCCACTCAAGAATATGTGTATTATGTGGTAAAACATTGGGCTTTCTAGTGCTCGACTTTCACTTGTTGATAATTCGAACACTTGACCACAAAGTTTGTGACATTCATTTTCATGTTGCTCCACCAATAAATCTCCTTGAGCACGATACATATTTGGGGAACCTGGTGGATAGAGTACCTGTATGGGCTTCCAACATGATCCTCCCTCTCTAAGTCCATCTATATCTGGAACACATAATCTGCCTTGGTACCTCAAAGCACCATCATCTACCCTTGTTCAAAAGTCATCGTCTTATGCTTGTGAATCCCCTCTTTCAGCTGCAACAAGTAGGGATCATCAAACTATTTCTCCTTCACTTCGACTACTGAGGAGGAACAAGTCATGCTCTGGACAACAACTCCACTATCTTCGTAGTCCGAAAGTCAAACTCCTAGCTTGGCTAAGCGGTGAACGTTTTCACCATTGTTCTCATGCCTGCCTCAATCATGAGCAATACTTCCCATACTGATTATCTGTTTAAGGTAATTCCTGAAAACACTTATAGTATTTTTGTGAGCTAAGTCTTTGACCAGTACTCCAAAGATTAGAGTCTCGTGCAATGACACTACCCTCGTGATACATAACTAGGCATGGTTTTATAATTTTTATATCCCATGCTAACTATGCGGGTTTCAAATCTCCAACTGGACTTACTGACGATTTTCATTTCTCCCCCTTAGACCAAAGGTTAAGGTCTTTTACTTTCAGATCCTTCTATTTTGTCGGGATCCGAATGACTTTCATTATCTTCTATAATTCTTTACACTTTACGTCAATGACAACTCATCTTCCGATTTACTTCCGAGCAATATTTCTTACTAGGAAAACTAAATTACTTACATAAAATCTAATGTATTCAAAACTATCATGCGCAATCTTAATGATTTAACTCTGCTCACATTGTCGATCTTGGGGAAATTCCTTTTTGATAACTCTTAAAGGCTATTCTTTTGTAGTTTTCTCTCTTACTGCCTAACTGATTTTTTCCCACTGTCACTGTACTTCAGGTTTAACTTAATTTTTTTGGGTTCTAACTTATGTTCGGTATTTCAAACTGTTACCCACTGACTAGTGTTAACCTGGCTAAGTAAATCAAATCATACCTCTACTAGCTCTGCCGAAATTGCTAATTCAATGTATTTACTCAAAACTTACTTATTATTCTTTTACTAACTACCTGCTAGCATCATGTTTTTGTGTTCTACTTTGAATAACTAAAGTGAAGCATAAGGTTATTCCTAACTTCCCTCACCATCCGACCCTATTCTACGGTCGCATACTATCTTTTTTCTAAACAAAAAACTATGTACATAGATAACACTTAGAGAAAATTCATATGTCTTAAACAAAATTGGAATATCTAACCTCAAACTTTCTATACACTTCAAAATCATATTAGACTATAAACATCTGGGGTAAACATTTAGTCATATAACTTAAGGGGGGACTGTCATATCTTTCTCACAATAATAGTTGCTTCTTATAGTAACTTATTAACGTGGTACTTTCTAGTTCTGATTTGCATAAATCTGAACAACTTAAGATCATTCCCTGAAATTCAATATCGGTTGCTCTTGGTTTTTATTTTGTACATCATATCTTCTTAGTCATATGCATGAGTCGTACGAAAAACACATCTTTGGTAATATCAAACGTTTCTGACTCCTAGGTATTTTGACCTAAGGCTCTTTTCTGTCCCAAACTATAGTGATCAATCCTATGCCCGTTGTAGTTAAATTCTTTAACCTGTTACATAGTGGGGTCTGACATCTAAACTATCACCATCCCATCTGTGGCTCCATTTCCAAGAATTAAAATAAATTTGTTATGTGAGGTAAAAACACATACGAATACACTACCATACACAAATTTGTCCTTCAGAGTATACCATCATCTGATAAATAGCTTTCTACACCATCCAGTGAGTCTTGGGTATTAATTCGGGCCTAAAGCATGAAAGGATTTTGCTATAATCACTATTACTTATATTTTCTTTTATCACCCATACGCATCATTGTATACTCACAAGTCACCAGAATTTGGATACACTGAAAATTGGAGATCTAGTAACTAAATAACTGAATACTGGCGTACTGAATAACCATAAACCTACTAACTAAAAGACCGCATAACTAGTAACTAAGGTAAACTAATATCCATAAAACATGATAACTGCTTTTGTACTTTCTTCTTATAAGATTATGCTCTAGTATGTACTACTATCCATTACATCCTTTCATATTTTATTTATTACCAACATGTACTCCATAATTATACCCTAATGGGCAATCATCCTTTCTAGGACCTTGGGTCTTTCCTGGCCATCGCTTGGGCATTCCATATGTCTGAATTTGATAGTAAGAGAAGGTTACCTATTGAGCTTCAAGGCACGATCTAGAGTAGAAAGAAATGAGACAATCCTAAATGTCTTAGTAGTTAACCATTTATATGCATGGATGACACACAAATATAAAGGAGACTCCACTGAACACGGCTTCATAAACTCCTTAGGACACTTGAATCTAGTGATCTGGTACCAAGCTTTGTCGCGTCCCAAATCTGGGCTTAGACGTAACACGACACCCAGTGCCTGACTATATGTGATCGCGTGAAGAAACTAGCTGACTGAATCAACATATGATATATCATAACATACTGAAATGCAGAAGATAAACTAGCACATACTAATATATAAAAGTCTGGATGATATAAATCAAAGTGCGAAAACACTAATATAAGTCTGAAGCATATTTGTAGCCAATATTGCTTAACATGAAAAGCTTGCGACTCTGTCTAACTGTTACTCTAGTCTATGAAGACTCTAATGAAGTACTGAAAATACTGAAAGACTGTAAAGTAATGATAATGCCCTGAAAGAATCGGGGCTCACCCAATAGCGGGTATGAGAATCCCAGCTCTCTGAATCGTCAACCCGAAAAGCATTTAAAAATTTGCGGCCTTAGGCCTAAAGATGCATAAAGCATAAACTGAAGCCTCAGGCCCAAATACAAGTGTTCAACATTCAAGGATTTAAAATCAGGAACTGAGCAAACTGTAATACATGATACCAAAAATACTGAACCATATTGAGTTATATCATAACAGAATGCTGAATAAAACTAGACTGAGACGTATTCATGAACTGATTATGAAAACTGAAGCTTCAACTATTTATGACATGCTGAGTAATCTAGACTGAGACTCATGGGCATCAAACACAAGTATATATTAAATATGAACTGATCTCACAACGTTCAGATTTAAATTCCTAAACGAATTATGAAGCTAGAGAATAGAAGTTCTGTAACTATTCAAGGAACTAAGCTTAATTATATTTCTAAGGCAATTAGTAACGTTGTAGAAGAAACGTAGTATATGAAGAATCATTAACATTCCCAAACATAGAGAGTTAGACTCACATACCTTAACTCTGACCCTTTAAACGTATCGCAATGTTCGTTGCCTCTTTCAACGATAATCATTTTGACGTTCAATCCTCCTGAATTCGAGTTCTAGGGTTTCTTTTCTCAACATTGATGTCTCAATTGGATGTCTAATGATTTGAAGATTTACCCATGTTAATAAGGTCTTGGAAGATTGAAATTAACTTAGAATCATCATTAGAACTTACCTTGCATGATGGAGGGACCTTGGAGAAAGTTGGGTTCTTGAAAGCTTCCCTTTCTAAAGCAAGTTTACGTGTTTAGGTGTTGGGACGAGGTAGAGCTTTTAAAACGACTTTCCAGGTGCGCCCCCATGCAGTTAAGGGCCCAACCACGCACCTGAATGCACAGAAAGGGCTGTGGCACTGCCACAAGTGCGCTGTCGTGCACGTGATAGTTGAGCGCGCACCTGAGCTCGCACAGTGTGCATTGTCCAGTAAAACACGCATAACATTTTGCTTAGAGATCCATTCGTCCCCCACAATATATAATTGGATAGGTATTTCAAAGGGATGCAAGTTTAATGTTTTTATTTTCCCAAATTCCTAACAGATGTTCACGAAAATCTTACTGGAATATAGACCTTCCATAAACTTAGTCGATTTTATCGAATATTATGCACCTTACTCTCCGTGTTGATTTTACAACAACTGTTTTCACCCTTACTCATCCTGATAGGACTTCACATGTCTATAATATCACATTAATTCTTATTTAGCACGTCTACACCTAATCTGGATTTATGGAGTGTTACATGAACATCATCCTTATTTTTTTTAAACAAAAATTATTGCCAAGATATAAAATTTGATGCAATAATTACTATCAGATATGTTTTCAATGAGGTGATGATTCATAAATGCGATCGACTAACATGTTTTATTTTTACATTTGCATTAAAATTATTGCCCGATATGATGAAATCTATTACTAAGCTTCAGCTTTGCAAATTATCCTTTAATTTTTCACTTAAGAGGAACTTCCATCTATTAATATAAACATGGAGTGTTGGGAGGATTACTAAAGTAGTTTAATTTTCAACTTGTTGGGTTCAAACGCAAATGAGATATCAGAGACCTTATAACTTGAATCGTGTATGGGTAAAATATGTTATATTAAATGATCGCATGAGAAAGTGACACGTGGAGTCAAAGATAGAGGATAGCTGAAACCGAAGGCAACGATCTCGTCTGTGTCACGACCCAAAATCCTAACATGCCGTGATGACGCCTATCGTGGTACTAGGCAAGACAATATTTCCAAAGCAACTTAAGCACTAAAAGTTCTTATAAACGGGATAAAACCCCAAAAATAAACACAACGCGAAAGTTCCCAACTATCGGGGTATCACATAGTACATGAGCATCTATACATCACAAGTCTGGTAAATAATGTCTATGATCGTCTGAAACTAAATACAATAAGCGAAAAGGTAGGGAAAGAGAGACAAGGTCTGCGAAACGCCAAGCAACTACCTCGATAGTCTCCAAGAATCCGAACTCCACAACCCAGCAACCGCCGTGACCAGAAGCACCTGGATCTGCACACAAGGTGCATGGTGTAGCATGAGTACAACCAACTCAATAAGTAACAAATTTAACCTTTGGACTGAAAGGTAGTGATGAACTCAGCAAGTACAGTTCAACATAGAAATAACAGTAGAGAAATGTAGGCATGCTTCCAAGTTCAACAATTAAACTCAATTCAAGTAAAATAGATCAAATTCTGAATGATATGAGGAGTATGACATCTCTATATCTACATGCCAATGCACATGTTGTATGCGATGCACCATACTGAAAGTCTCGTGTACTCACACTCTCAGAGTACTCAATCGCTCAGTACTGTATATGGACAATCCAGTCCAGGGAATATCTATCCTATATATATATATATATATACACCTCGACTGACAGTCAGCCACTCAGTACTGTATAAGGACAATCCATCCCAGGGAAAGATCCATCCACAAATATAAATAATTCGGACAAGATCCATGTCCAGGGAAAATCCATCCCTCAATAATCAACTACGCTCACTAGGGGTGTGTACAGATTCCGGATGGGCTCCTTCAGCCCAAGCGCTATAATAATCCAGATCCAGGCATAAATCAATAAACATGTTGCGGCGTGCAGTTCGATCCCATAACTGTCACTCTCAATCATGCCCTCGGCCTCACTCAGTCATCAATCTCTCCAGTCTCTCTCTCTCCCGGGCTCGCGATATCGTGAAACTAGCCAAAAAATGATGATATAATATAACAATAAATTGCAACGGAGACTGAGATATGATATGCAATGAATAAACATGGCTAAGTACGAATTTCAATATAATAATTAAGTCAACAACAAGGAAACGACCACTATGGGTCCCAACAAAACCAGTAACAATCAAAACATGATATCTAGCATGATTGACAGCTCAATTACTTTATCACATGATGAAAATACGAATATCAACAAGATAAATCCACTGTAAAGTTTCATGGAATCGACCAAGTCACATTTTGTACGGTACACGCCCACACACCCGTCACTTGGCATGTGCGTCACCTCAACACCAATCATATAACACATAACTCAGGATTTCGAACCCTCAGGGCCAGGTTTAGAAGTGTTACTTACCTCAATCCGAACAAGTCCCTATTCCGACACATCCTTTCCTGGCGAAACGGCCTCCAAATGCCTCGAATATAGCCATAAACAATTCGATTGAATCAATACGGGCTAAAGGAATCAACTCCATAAGAAAATGCTAAGTTATTAATCAAAAGTCAAAAATTGACTCAAAAGCCGGCCCCCAGGCCCACATCTCAAAATTCGATAAAAGTCACAAAACTCGGAAGTCCATTCAACCACGAGTCCAACCATACCAAATTTATCAAAATCCGATACCCAGTCGTCACCCAAATTCCCGAATCAAACTCTCCAAATCCCTAGCCTCAAACTCCCAATTTACACCCTAAATACACACCAACTAGGTGGGAAAATCAATGGGGAAATAAGATTATTGATAAAAAAAATGAGCACAAGGGACTTACCTCAAGAATCCCCTCGAAAATCTTCTCAAGAATTGCCAAAACCCGAGCTCAAAATGTTTGAAATGAATCCAAAATTGCGAGCCCTTGTTTTAATAATCTACCCAGGCTTTCCACTTATGCGTACACTTAACCGCATCTGCATTTCCGCTTCTGTGGAAAATCCATCGCTTCTGCGGTCCTGCCAAGGCTCCACTGCCTTCGCTTTTATGATTGTACTTCCGCTTTTGCGGAATCGCTTATGCGAGAAGCGGTCTGCTTCTGCGGACACCTGCACCTCTGTGCCCCCTCGTTCGCATCTGTGATCTCTCAGGTGCGGAGTATTCCTAGCACTTGTGGCCACTGCCCCACTCTCTCTTTTCCGCTTCTGCGCTTCCATGCTCAGATTTGCGAGCTCGCACTTGCGATAACAAATCCACAGGTGCAATTACACCGGTAGAATCCCTGCTTCAGCCATGCACCAAGTTCCATTTTCGATCCGTTAACCATTCAGAATCCCCCGTGACCTCAACCAAACATACCAACAAGTCCTAAAACCTCATACGAACTTAGTTGAGCCCTCAAATCACATAAACAACTTCAAAAACATGAATCATACCCAATTCAAGCCTATTGAAACTAAGAAAATTCAACTTCTACAAACGACGCCGAAACTTATCAAATCATGTCCGATAACTCCAAATTTTGCACACAAGCCACATTTGACATTACGTACCTACTCCAACTTTTAGAATCGAAATTCGACCCCGATAACAAAAGTCCACTCCGAGTCAAACTTCCTAAAAATTCAACTTTCGCCATTTCAAGCCTAATTCTACTACAGACCTCCAAATCATAATTCGGACACGCTCCTAAATCCAAAATCACCTAACAGAGCTAACGAAAATATCAAAACTCCATTCCTAAGTCGTTTACTCATAGATCAACATCAGGACAATCATTTCAACTTAAGCTTTCAACCTTGAGACTAAGTATCTCATTTCATTATGAAATCACTCCAGACCCTAACCGACTACCTCCGTAAATCACATAACAACTATAAAGTATAAAATCAGCAGTAAATAGGAGAACAGGGCTATAACTCTCAAAATGACCTGCTGGGTAGTTATAGTCTGTTACCAGAGAGAATGATACTCATAAAGATGAAAACACATACCTGCCACCCGATAGCATTTAAGGAAGAATATTTTATAACATTAAGTACATTGCATGTTACAGAGAATATGACATGCATGCCCGCCGTTACACATTCTTCAATGGCCCTCATAATTTATATTAAAGAAGGGCTTGATTCTAGGACATTGTTCCTTAGGTGCAACTATAAATAGTGAGCTCTATTATCATTATAAAGGACGCGAATTTTCTGGAGAACATACGCTACACTCTGTTCAAAGCTTAATATAATCTTATCTTCTTGCTTTTTGATTTCATTGTTGTTGTCCCCGGAAGCCCTGCTCCCAGAACTATTATTTATGCCATTTTTTCTCTATCTCAAGGATAAGTATTGCATGTTTATATAATTCATCTGTTATTTCAGGATCATATTAATTTACTTGTCTAGAAATAACATATAAATTCAACTATACCGTTTTACGGGTAAACAGTTTGGCACCCACCGTGGGGCCTAGACAATTGTGTTATTAAGTTGGTACTTACCTCTTTTACTAACGTGTTTTGATTATTTATTCTAGCAAAAACTCACAGAAAATTGTAGATAATGGTGTTAACAACACATACAATCTTGAGGACCAAGGAAACCAGCCTCAGGATGAGGATTCAATCAGTGATACTTGCAGTGAGGGGAACGATGCTACACCAGTCCATGATGTGTGGTACCTGCGACATGTTTGAGAGGCGACTCCTGATGATGCTAGAGAAGAGCATGTCGTTGATGCGGTAAGGGTCCTGCAAGAACAATAAGAGGTCATTCTAGGCCATCTCACACGACAGGATAAGGTTATGACAAAACTAAAGCAGGCATTATCGGGTGCTTCCAATATCACGAACGGGCGAGGTCCAGTTCCTCCAAATGCTCCCACAAATCAAACAACACAGAGAGTCGACAACAACACCCTGATGGGTGAGGTCGGCTTCGAGGGGAGCCTTGATGTGGTATTCGCTATTGCCCGATCATTCCATAGATTCCTTTGATATGCTCGTAGATTCATTCATTAAGGCCCATGCTTGGTCTAGAAAGGTACATGCACGAAAGGCCGACATATTCAGAATTGCACAAGGAGAGTCCGAGTTGCTGCAAAAATTTATAACCTGGTTCCAGAAGGAAAAGATGTTGCTCTTGGTTGTTCCCGATGAATGGGCGGCTGAAGCATTCACCAAGGGCTTGAATATGAGAAGTTCTGATGCTTTTCGGAAATTGAAGTAAAGCTTGCTCGAGTTCCAAGCGACGACTTGGGCGGATGTTCACAACCGGTACGAATCAAAAATAAGGATTGAGGATGATCAACTTGGCTTCCCAGCATCGGTTAAAGGTCGAGAGAAGAATAAAGAGAAATCAAAGGGCGATTGTGACACAGATAGATAATCTTTGAGGGGCATACTTTTGCCCTATGAACGGGATGAAGGACGCGGCAGAGGTTTCCAGTCGGTAGATAGGTTCTTTAATGATAGAAGAACCGATCGTGGCTGGAATAATAGATAATTACAGGACAAGGAAACGTAAGTTTCTCGAGATCCTTCCTACCCTAGACTATCAGAATACAACTTCAAAATCAGTGTAGTTGAGTTGGTATTAGCTATGAGGAACATTAAAGAAGCACGGTTCCCGAAGTCGATGAGATACGATCCTAACCAGAGGGACCCTAATTTGTGGTGCGAATACCACGGGACGAACGGCCACCGGACTGGGGACTGCTGACATCTGCGGGAAGAGGTGGCGACACTACTGAAAAATATCCATATGAGGGAATTCTTAAGTGACCAGGCCAAAAACAATTACGGTCGCAACTGTGATAACACAGAGCCCTCAAAAGCATGAGAAGATCCTCTGCTCAAGACGATCAACATGATTTTTGGTGGGATTAACGGGGTTACGTTCTCGGCAGCAAAAAAGTCAAAACTATTAGTAACCCACAACAAGAGGCTCCGGAAACTCGCTGAAGACGAGATCACTTTCACGGAGGAAGATGCAGACGGATTGTTGATACCGCACAACAACACATTTGTAATTTATTTAAATGTATTAGATTATAAAATCAAATGTGTTCTAATAGATCCAGGGAGTTCGGTCAATATTATACAATGGAGGGTATTGGAATAAGCCAAACTTATCGGAATCATTGTTCCGACCACAAAACCCCTCACCGAGTTCAACCTCGTAAGCGTGACAACCCGAGGAGAGATCCTCTGCCCACAAATGCTGAGGGGGTGATAAAGACGACCATTTTCGAGGTTGTGGATGATGATATGGGATACAACATTATTCTTGAAAGACCGTGGTTACACGAGATAAAAGTTGTACCGTCAACGTATCATCAGTAGATGAAATTCCCAACTCCCAAGGGGATTAAACAGATAAAAGGCGATCAACCGGCGAAAAAGGAGGTGAATGCCATTTCGGTGTATGCGAAAAAGGGAAGGTGCATGTGGCATAGAAATTACAGGAACCGGCGCCGGCTCCCGAATTAAGTGAAGTCAACCACGGGGAAGAGGTGTCAGAATCTTATCAGGTGCCAAGGTATTTCTAGGTACTAGAAGAGACAGACGCAATGAAGTCCACGGAAGAAGAGCTTGAGCAAGTCGCATTGTTCGAAAAGTTCTTGGAGAAGAAATTTCACTTGGGGACATGACTGCACCCTGAGCTCAGGTCTGGGTTTATTGAATATTTTAAATTTAATTCTGCTTGTTTTGCGTGGTCGCATGCGGATATGATAGGTATCCCGATGGAAATAGTCGTACACAAGCTAAGCATGGATCCCAGCATCTCTCCGGTAAGACAAAAGAAACATCTTATTGCCGAGGCTAGAAATAAATTCGTCAAAGAAGAGATAACTCACTTACTTGATATTGATTCGATCCGAGAGGTAAAGTACCCGGACAGGCTAGCTAACGTAGTAGTAGTTCCTAAGAAGAACAATAAATTTTGCATGTGCATAGACTATAAGGACTTGAATAAGACATGCCCAAAGGAGTCGTTCCCACTGCCAAACATCGATCAAATGATCGATGCAACGGCCGGCACGAGTTAATGAGTTTCCTCGATGCTTACTTCGGGTACAACTAAATTACGATTAACTAGAGGACCAGGAAAAAACTTCATTCGCAATGAATTTCGGTACATATTGCTATAATGTGATGCCTTTTGGGCTAAAGAACACCAAAGCCACTTATCAACGGCTCGTAAACTAGATGTTTGAAAAACAGATAGGGAAAACCATGGAAGTTTATATAGACAATATGCTTGTTAAGTCTTTGAGCACATGTGATCATCTTAAACACTTGCAAGAAACTTTTGACATCCTAAGGAAGCCTAACATGAAGCTTAACCTCGAGAAGTGTGCGCTCGGGGTCAGTTACGACAAATTCCTCGGAATGCCGATGTCATAAATGGGGATTGAGGTAAAAACCGATAAAATCAAGTCCATCGAAGACATCCCAAACCAGCTATCAAGCGTAAAAGAGGTTCAAAGGCTCATAGGAAGATTGGCCGCTTTGAGTAGGTTCATCTCCCGGTCATCAGATAAATGTCATTGTTTCTTTGCGCTACTCAAAAAGAAGAACAACTTCGAATGGACCCCGGAATGCCAACAACTTTGAGGGATTTGAAAAGGTACTTGTAGAGCCCTCTGTTACTATCAAAGCCGGAGGAAGGAGAGAAATTGTTAATCTACCTAGCAGTGTCGGAGATAGCGGTAAGCGTCATTTTGGTATGTGAGGATGAAGGTACGCAATCTGCCATTTATTACGTTAGTAGAATTTTAACGAGAGCAGAAACTTGCTACCTACATTTGGAAAAGCTAGTCATAGCTCTCGTAGTCGCCACTCGGAAGCTAAGGCGTTATTTCCAATGTCACCCGATAGCTGTGGTGACCACCTTTCCCCTGCGGAATATCCTTCATAAGCCTGAACTATCAGGTAGGCTGGCCAAATGGGTCATCAAAATGAGTGAATTTGACATAGAATATAAACCTAGGACTGCGATTAAGTCACAAGGTTTGGTTGCGATTAAGTCACAAATCGCAGTCCTAGGCTCGAAAGCCTGAACTTTGGTTGCGATTAAGTCACAAGTTCAGGCGCAGATTCCCTAGTACTAAAGTATGTAAGGGAAGGATACTACTGGCCCCGAATGGAATAGGACGCCAAAACTTTTGTTAAACAATGCGATAAGTGTCAACGCTATGCACCATTGGTACATTAACCAGCTAAACCATTGCACTCAGTTTTGTCTCCATTGTTGTTCATGAAGTGTGAGATGGATATCATCAGACCACTTTCGCCGGCCCCTGGTAAGGTAAGGTTGCTTTTGATTTTAACTAACTATTTTTCTAAGTGGGTTGAGACATGTCCTTATCAGATTATCGGCGAACGTGAAGTGGTGGATTTATTGTGGGAGAGCATAATTTGCAAATTATGGATACCGAAAGAGATAGCCTGTGACAACGGGCCACAATTTATAGGCGCAAAGATCACGAAGTTCCTTGAAGAGTTGAAAATCAAAAGGATCATATCTTCACCTATCATCCTGGTGCAAATGGTCAAGCGCAGTCAACGAACAAAGTTATTATACAAAATCTCAAAAAGAGATTGAAAGTAGTTAAAGGCAGATGGCCCGAAGAACTGCCCGGAGTACTATGGGCGAACCGAAAAATGACCAAATCGAGCATAGGAGAGACTCCCTTCTCCCTTGTGTACGGAGCAAAAGCCTTGATCCCGGTGGAAGTAGGGGAGCCTACCTTGAGATACCTCCAGGTGAATGAAGAAGCAAACAACAAAGCAATGTTAGTCAATTTGGAGTTGCTCGATGAGCGTAGAGAGTTGGCGTATATAAGGATGACAGCTCAAAAGCTAATAATAGAGACATATTATAATCGAAGAGCCAACCTTTGTTATTTAAAAGTGGGAGATTTGGTTCTAAGGAAAGTTACTCAAAACACCTGGGAACTCAACGCAGGGAAGCTAGGTCCAACATAGGAAGGTCCCTACCAGGTTTCAGCTATCACCGGAAAAGGTTCATACGAGTTGGAGAATCAAGATGGAGAAAAGTTGCCAAGTAAATTGAACGTGGAACATCTCAAGAGATAATATTGCTGATAAACATCACCTGTACTGAAAATATGTGTTGCACTCTTTTTCCCTTAGTCCAGTTTTTGTCTTAATTGGTTTTTTCTGGCAAGGTTTTTAACGAGGCAACAACGAAAAGAATACTATGAAGAAAATTTTCAACAACGGCAATAAGAACTTCTAATAACAAGGCACACAAGCGAAAAATAACGTGGATGGTTAGATAATCTTTTGCTCGGTAGGAAAGTGTCTACTGGAAAGTTAAGTTTGCTATCGAACAAAGGTTACCTGACCATTCACAAGTGCAAGCCACTAGGGGATTGTTAGATAGTCTTTGGCTCAATAGCATAAATTCCTAAGGGGAAGTGAAGTTTGTTATTGAACTGAAGATTATCTAGCAATTCATTAGTGGATTCCTCGAAGGTGAAAAACTTCTAGTGTTCAAATACGCATTCTTCGCATTCGAACACTTGGGAGATGATATGAGGATACGAAAATAATTACTACCACATCGATCGGAATACAAAACCAGAAATATAGTTGTATCATCGAAACCGGGGACTGCGCGGTCAACCCCATAACAACAAGTTGTACAAATTAGCCACAAGAAATGAGAATGTCTTTTTAGCACAATGATTGCTTATGTACTTTTGAAAAAGAAAGGAATAAAGTAAGGTCCTTTTATTTCTATATTGTTTCTTGTCTGAACGATGAATTGATTTTGTCCTCTTCAAGAGAACCGTAAACATAAAGGGCCCTCTCTTATGAAAACCCTCACATTAAAGGGTACCGATTTCAGAAACATTATGCATGGGATCCAAATGCTTTTGGGAAAAATGCACCCAAAGCCTTGCACAAAAAGATGCAAAAAGCAAACTTGCACAAATACTTAAACAAAAAAAGATGCACGAAACAAACTAGAGCAAATACTTAAATAAAAAAGACGCAAAGATTAAACTTGCATAATGTTTAAACAAAAGCGTAGAGAGCAAAGTTCATATAGTAGTTAAGCAAAAAATGTTTTTATTTACAACAAATGTGCCAAACGGCATAAGTACAAAAGTTGGAAAAAGGAATCAAAAGCTAAGTTGCTGAATTTCCAGAACCTGGAGGAAGAGAAGCATTTGCGCCCCTAGAAGAAGGAGGTAGATCCGCCGCCGGTTCGATATCTTGACCTTCATCATTTTGGCCCTCAGCATCGTCACCTTTCGATTCCTCTCAAGTTCCCGAGAACTCAAAATCGGAACCAGAAGAATCGGTAGCATCAGGCCTGCCCGGAAGACCTCTTTTTGCAGTTAACTCCAGCTCAAGGGCTTTAGCGATTTCGTCGTCAAAGTCTATCACACCCGCTTTGGCCTCTTCCAAGGTTTTTCTCCTCATCCTATACATATAATGCATTTTCTCAACAATGAGGGAAGTCGCTCGGCGTTGAAGTTCTTCTTTAAGTTGTTCAACCTTGGCCGAAATATTTTCCCGCGTGGATCTAACAGACCGAAGGCTGACATCGAGGTCATGGACCGTAGAGCTGAAAAGTCCATTATGCTCAATGGTCTTCCTATAATTCTCCTCCAGTTGGGCATATTTAACCCTGGCAGCAACAAGCTTTTCGGTTTTGGAGTTCAAGGCCGCCTCCAAATTATTTAATCTTTCAGCGTAGGCAGCCTTACGATCGGATGGAGCAAGAACAACACTATGGACTTCATACCATTTGGCCCTATCATCTTCAAATTGAACCCTCAACGGGGCGATCTCTTGGTTAAGGGTTTCTACTTCTTGCTCGCTTTGCTGCAAACGAGCCTCCAACACAATAGCCTCAACGACTTTGGCTTCCAGTTCTGAGAGGCAAGCAACATTTTGATCCCGATCGGAGGTAAGTTCCTCCTTTTCCCGAATCAACCTTTGGAGGCCCTCAGAAGCAAGGAAATTAGCCTATGAAACAAGAAAGGTAAACTCAAAATAATATTAATCAAAGATAGAAGAAGTGACAAAGGAAGTGAAGAGTATACCGCTGCGACGTTGTGTATAGTATTGTTCAACAAGCACTCTCTCAAGAGAGCCTGCATCTTTTTCTGAAGCCAAAGGCTTAAGATAATTAGCAAGTTCCACCGGCCGGGACAACAGATTGCACCCGGTAGAGATCGAGAGAGTAATGTTCTTTCTCCTCTGCGGATCTTCTGAGGGGACAACGTAATTTTTCCCCAAATTCCCATGAACTAGGGACTGGGAAGAGGAACATCCTCTTATCAGAAAGATGCCGACGGTGGAGATGATGTAGCAGTTGCTAGTGGAAGAGTCAGTGAAGAAGGAGATGAAGTTGATGGCGTTGAAGGATGAGAAGTGGTTGCAGCAAATGCAGTGCTAGGTGTTGGTTGCTCGTCAACCAAAGATGGCAAGGACTCGGTATTCAGCCCCACAATACCGGGCATAGCGACTGGGATCCGGAAATGGGAGTTGGCATTTTCCACCATCTCAAACTCCCCCCCCAGAGTGTCGAGGCATCACCCTCAGTTGGTGTAACTAACTCAACAGATTGAGCAGTCTGTTGAGTTGAAGAAGGCCGTCGTCTTCTGTGTAGAGAAGCCCCCTCCTTGCTGGCTTCTCCATCAGCGTCAATCATCATGGTATGTATGGCCAGCCCGAAAGGAGGGCTCGTCACCACGACTTCGGGTGCCGACTCGGGGGCGGCATTATTCGCCCTCTTATTCTTTCCCCCGTCCATGGAAGCATGCCTTTTTTTTTCGCTTGCTTGTTCTCCGGCGGGGGACTCCGAGAAGATGCACTGGCACCCGAAGCAAGCCCGAACGTGCTTTTTCGAGTAAATGCCTCCTAAAGTAGCCTCGTCGCATCAGCTAAATCAGCCAAAACATCCTCCTCGGAGACAACAACCGAGCCCTGAGGTAGACCTGTATTCAATAGGAAAGAAGAATCAAATAACTTCCTTAATGAGAAAAGGTAAAAATAAGACTAGTTTAATTTTCTATAATTTTTGGCACCCATATTTCAGGGACAACTCTTTCCACGTGCGGGTTTTGGGCATAGTGACGTCCAAAATTTTCTGAACACATTGGTCCAAGCCCTCAACTCTATGGGGAACCCACCGAGTCGCTGATACAAGTAAAGGAAGAAAAGTTAATAATGATGAGGAATGATCTTTAACAGAAGAAGAAACAAATGATAGACTTACGAGTGCGGTTCCATAATTCTGGGAAAGAGCCGAGGCCGGGATGATGTCACTGGTGGGAACTAAAACAAACTGTTCCATCCATCCACAATCGTTATCATCATCCATGCTGGATTGCACTGCATGGTGGCCTCGCTTGCTGAAGTTAATCATTCCCCCACAGAAGATCTTGGGGGAATAGAGGTTCATCACGTGAGCTAGGGATAGCTTCTCTCCCGTTTCTTGCCACATGCACCGAAGACAAGCAATCGTCCTCCACACGTAAGGACTTACTTATGCCAAGCACACCTGGTAGCGGAGGAAGAACTCTACGATGACGGAGCCAGGCTCTCCACTTAGAGAAAACGCCCCCAAAGTGAAGGGATAAGGTTACCTGCTCCGCCAGATCAGGAGCGATAATATCTAAATCCTAGCAACGACAATCCTCCTTCACAGCAGGAATGCTGGAAGGACGGATGGAAAAAGGGTATCTACCAACGGCCCATGTACGAGGGTTAGCAGAAGGAAATTTCTCTTCGAAGTCTTTAAGTTGTGACAAGACTTCTGGGAATGATGGTACTCACTGTAGGAGGAGCAACTTCATCGGCATTGCCTTTGTTCCTTGAGGAATTAAGGTTTTTAGAAGATGAAGCCATTCTATGTTAGAGAAGAAGGAAACGTTTTTCTCTTATGAAAGAAAATTAATGAAATGTTGAAGAACAGAGTACGAGTTGAATATAGAGAGTTTGAAGAATTATTAGGTGTGAATGAAGGAGTTTGATACGTATAAATAAAGAAATATGTGGCTAAAATCGTGGCCATAATTACCTTGATAACCGGGAAAACTAATGCAAAATCATGGGATAACGTCGTGTTCGGGGAATTAAATGCGGAGAGACATGCGTCTAATCAACCGTCAGAAACTTTTCAGAGGGGGTAAGTAAATTTCCCACCAAAAATAATGTTTCTACCAACTTTCCGGTGACACAAAGTTCTTCCACCGGAAAGCAGGGAGACTATCTGTATGGGGTAAAACATGTTATATTAAATGATCGCATGAGAAAGTGACACGTAGAGTCAAAGATAGAGGATACCTGAAACCGAAGGCAATGATCGCGTATGTTATCGGAGAGAATGATACTCATAAAGATGAAATAAATGCCTGCCACCTGGTAACATTTAAGGAAGAATATTCTACACCATTAAGTACACTGCCCGTTACAGAGAATATGGCATCCATGCCCTCCGTTATACATTCTTCAGTGGCCCTCATAATTGATATTAAAAGAAAGGTTTGATCCTAGGACCTTGTTTCCTAGGTGCAACTATAAATAGTGAGCTTTATTATCATTGTAAATGACACAAAGTTTCTAGCAAACATACGCTACACTCTGTTCAAAGCTTAATATAATTTTATCTTCTTGCCTTTTGATTTCATTGTTGTTGTGCTCGAAAACTCCGCTCCCGAAACTATTATTTCTGTTATTTCGTCTCCATCTCAAAGCTAAGTATTGCATGTTTATATAATTCATTTGTTATTTCAGGATCAAATGAATTCACTTGTCTAGAAACCACCTATAAATTCAATTGCACTGTTTTACGGGTAAACAACGCGGGAGATGACTGATTTTGCAGTAGAAAATTGAACTTTCAGAAATGACTATTGTTTGAAGACTTATTACGAGGCATAGTTATAATTTAGTTAACTACATTTTGTAGTACTAATTTCTTGCCATGAGATATATATCGTTGTATTCAATTCGGTTGTATACATTGTATTCAATTCGGATATATTTATTCTTATATATTTTACATTATATTCAATTTCACTATATTGAATTTAGTTGTATTCAAACAACAAAAAAAATCAAGAAATAGGGTGTATACCGCTATATTTAATTGGGTTGTATACATTGTATTAAATCTGGCCATATTCATTCTTAACTATTTTATATTATATTCAATTTCACTGTAATCAATTCGACTGTGTTCAAACAACAAAAAATCACAAATACGGTGATATTCAGTTGTATTCAATTCACTATATTCATTCGTACCTTCTTTTACATTATATTTAATTTGTCTGTATTCAAACAACAAAAATTTTAAAAATACAGGGACTTACCATAAAAATAACTTTTGGAATACATAAATACAAGCGAAAATACAAAAAAATAAATAAACTACATTTGCATTGAAAAATACAAAATACACTCAAAGTTGAGTGTATTTGTATAGAATACAGTGTATTTCTATCATTGTATGTGACTCAATAGCAAAGAGGAGAAGAAAGTTCGTCGGAGATGGTGTCTTTTGGTCAAGCAAAATACTGTATACATTGTATTAAAAGTAAAAATGGAGACGAACAAAAATTCGGCCAGATCTGAGAATATACTATCACATTGTATCTATCAAAATTCAGTCAGATGAATATACTCAAATATGAGATACAAAGGAGAATAAGCCATGGACTCCGGCATCTCTGTTAGATCCAGATCTGTTGACGCCTCCGATCTTCCTCCTCCATTGTTTCCGCCGTCGGTAATGGACCCATCGTGACTTTGTGATTTTCAGATCTGGATCTGAGGGTGGAGAGAGAGAGAGCATGCGCGCGCGCGCGAGAGAGAGAGAGAGAGAGAGAGAGAGAGAGAGAGAGAGAGAGAGAGAGAGAGAGAGAGACCAACTTGTCACGACCCGAATATCCTACCCTCGGGACCGTGATGGCGTCTATAATTTCACTTGCTAGGCAAGCCAATGTTAGAATAGTTTTAAGCCATTTTTAATAATTCAAATAAATTGATGCCGATTAAACTGAAATAACTGTGATAAAACTAAAATAAAGTGCGAAAAGTCATAATAACCTAAATATCTAAATATAACCCCGGATCTGGTGTCACAAGTGCACGAGCTACTAGAATAATACAGATAAAGGTCTGAATGAAAGTAAAGCTGTCTGAAAGAAAATACACAACTAAGCTAAAGTAGAAAGGTACTTCAGGGCTGCGAACGCTGAGCAGTTGTACCTCAAGTCTTCGTCCAATAATCAATCTGAGTAATCTATTGACTGCCGTTGGGACCGACTACAAAATCTGCATAAGAAGTGCATAGTGTATTATAAGCAACCGACCCCATGTACTCTATAACTGCCGAGCCTAACCTCGACGAAGTAGTGACGAGGCTAAGGTGGATCACTTACAATAACCTGTACGCAGTATAAAATAATAACAGAAAAGACAGGAATGGAAGTAAAACGGGTAACTTATATCAACGAAACTCAAATCAACCAGTAGAGAGTCTCGAATAACCGATCATATAACTCATCCCAACAGCCGAGGCCAATCCAACAGTCACAAACAAATATTATTTTTATCAATATGTTGTGGCATTTAACCCGATCCCACAATATAAACTTTAAACAAATCTGTTATGGCGTGCAACCCTACCCCTCCATATAATCATCTATCAATATCATAATCCATCCTTATTCCGTCTTTTTAATTAATTTCTTTTCAATTTCCGTTGCGACATGCAGCCCGCTCCTCAGACAATGTAAATTAACAATAGTAACTCAATAACTAAGATTTACAAGAAATCATACATCAAGAGAACAAATGTACGAGCAATGGAGAATAACATGATAATCAAAGAGACTCGAACTACTCGGATGTCTCAACTTTACCAATTCAACGGTATCTACTTTTAGCAATACGTACAAGTGAAACTACTACAATGAAGGCAACAATTAATATAAAACTATAAGACAACAAGGCATGGAGATTTACCCTTCGCATTCGCTAAGAAGGCCATGCGTTCGCGAAGGGTCAGGGGTTTGTGCACTGCGATCGCGGACAGGGAGCCGCGTTCGCGAAGAGAAAAGGCAGGCTGGGGAGACCTTATACAATTGGTCTACATGTTCGCGAGTGTGACTTTGCGATCGCGAGGCTTGGGAGATTTTGTCATCGCGTTCGCGAGTGAATTCTCGCATTTGCGTAAGAGGAAAATTAGGCAACAACGTTTTTGTGCTTCACGATTTCGAGGCATTTTTCATGTTCGCGAAGAAGGAATCACTGGGTAGCAGACTTAAATTGCAAAACGAGGGTTCTATCTCATATTTCATAATTTGGACTTAGAGAGCTCGGTGTGAGGCAAATTTTCGGGAGATTTTCAGAGAGATTATTGGCGTAAGAATTCCTAATTTGGTTTTGGTTAAATTACACGAATCTATTGTTGTTTTTATTATCTAATTAGGGATTTGAGTTGAAAATTTGGGGGGAAATGGTAGACACTTCCTGGACCAATATTTTGAGTTTTGAAAAGTGATTTGAGGTCAGAATTGACTAATTCTTGTATGGTTGGATTCATTATCAAATGGGTGTTTGGATTTTTTAATTTTGGTCGGGTTCCGAGATGAGGGCCTGGATTGAATTTTTGAGTTGAGTTTTTATTTCCTTGAAAAGATCGTAATTTTATTATTCGAATTAGTTTTCTACAGTTTATATTTATAGTATGAAGTTGTTTTTGCTAGATTCGAGCCGTTCAGAGTTAGAAAATCGAGGGAAAAGCCTACTAGTGGATTGAGTTAGCGTGATTTGAGGTAAGTTACTTGCCTAATATTGTAGGGGGGGAGGGGGGAATTACCCCTTAGGATTTGCGTTGGTTGTGATAATTGTAAAATGCGAAAGCCGTGTACACTGTTTAAATATGGAAATTAGCGGTTTTAGCTATGTAGATTCCTTTCATGCCGAAATTGAGTTGCCTTAACATATTATAGTCATCATTTCTTGTCTATTTTTACATGTCTACTTCTCTTATTCTCTTATATGTTAATTGCCCTACATGTTTAATTGAAGTTCTTATTTTCTTATTCCGTATTCATTATTTAATCGTTGAACTTCTTACTTGAAGTTATTAAATCGTGGAATATCTTGTTATTGAAATTGGTATCGAGATAGAAAGGCCATGATTCACATTTTGGGCAAAGTGTTAAGTTGTGAAATACTATTCCGTTGAGTTGTTCATTTTGTTTGTTATTGTTGGGACTCTTGTGTACATTGGGGTTGAGCCATGAGCTCTTTACTGTGAAAATACTGTTATCGTTTGGTTTCTCTTGCAAGTTCTGATATTGGGCACTTGAGGTGCGATTTGTGATACATTGTGATATTGATACGCATGCGGTAATATAAGATTTTGGGGTTGAAATACATCTAGTGAGATAAAGTGGGCTTGATACGTGTGGCTAGCAGGGAAAGTGGGAAACTACTAGAAGTGATGCCGTGTGATAAGGTGGGTTAAAATGCGGGATGCTATTTCGGAAAAATAATTTTTAAAATTAAATGTAAAGGCTTCCGCGGTGATATAAGGAAAGATTGTGATTTGAGACTACGAGGCGGTACCTCAGTAATGACTCTTGTTGGCATTTCTCCATTTTTGCACTTGTCTTTGGTTGTTGTTTGCTTAACATATTATTAATTATTTTCTCCGTGTTACACTATTTGCTTTACTTCCGTGTAACTAACCTTGATATGCTATTTGTTGTTTAAATTTCATTACTATCACTATTACACTACCTTATACTTGTTCAGTCTTTTATTTATTCTAGTACGACCTTGACCAGGCCTCGTCACTACTCTACCGAAGTTAGGCTTGGCACTTACTAGGTACCGTTGTGATGTATTTATGCTACGTTTCTATACATCTTTTTCTGCATATTCAAATACTTCCTACCAGTCCGAGCGTCAGTGAGTAGAGTCTGTGCGTAGAGATTTCAAGGTACACCTGTCGGCCTCAGAGTCCTCCTCCACCTACATTATTTTATTTTCTTGTCCTTATTTAGATACTATTGTGTAGAGATATTCAGTATTACTTCATAGAGCTTGTGACTTATATTTCACCGAGTTTTTTGGAGTTGTACATGTTGAGTTGCAGATTTTATTTTATATAGTTATTGAAGTTTTGAGACTTTAAATTATTATTTCAGTTATTCCGCATGTTTGTTAGGCTTACCTAGTCTTAGAGACTATCTAGTCTTAGAGACTAGGTGCCGTCACGACATCCTACAGAGGAAAATTAGGGTAATGACAAGTTGGCATCAGAGATCTAGGTTCATTGGTATTATGCGTCACAAGCAAGTTTAGTAGAGTCTTGCGAATCGGTACAGAGACGTCTATACTTATCTTCAGGAGGCTTTGAAATTGTTAGAAAAAGTTTCACGTTTTTGATTCCTTATCGTGCGAACTTGTTGATTTCGAAATTCTAAATCTCTGCTTTTCTATTCTCGCACAGATGGTGAAGACACGCACAACTGGATCTGATGATTAGACACACGCGCCCCCTGCTAGAGCCACGAGAGACCGGGGAAGAGGCCGATGATGGGCACGTGGTGCAGCTAGAGCACCGGCCAGAGCTGCTACAGAGGAGTCACCGGTAGCTCCATTTGGAGAGCAGGCATCTGAGACTCCTGTTACTACCCGTACACTTCAAGAGACTCTCGCCCAATTTCTGAGCATGTTCGGCAATTTAACTCAGGAAGGGTTGATTCCACTTGCTCCTACCATATCTTAGGCCGGGAGAGGAGCACAAACTCCCGTCGCCCGCTCCCCAGAGCAGCGGGTCTAGGTTGACCAGGTCCCAGAGGTCATACTAGTGCAGTCGGTTGCCCCTGTTCAGCCCGGGGTTAGGGCAACAACTTTTGAGAGTGAGCAACTCAGGCTTGATAGGTACAAGAAGTACCACCCTCCCACCTTCAGCTGTTTGGCTTCAGAGGATGCCTAGGGTTTTCTTGAGGAGTGCCACCGTATCCTTCATACTATGGGTATTGTGGAGTTGGGTAGGGTTGCTTTCACTACGTTCCAACTTATGAGAGCGGCTTATCAGTGGTGGCGAGCATATGAGTTGGGTGGCCCGGCCGAGGCAGCTTTACTCACCTGGGAACAACTCTTAAAGAGGTTTATGAGGGAGTTTGTTCCCCAGAGTTTTAGGGACGCATGGCGCGCAGTGTTTGAGCAGTTGCGCTAGGGTTCTATGATCGTATCAGAGTATGCAGTCCGGTTCAGTGACTTGTCCAGGCATGCACCAGCCTTGGTTGCTACTGCCAGAGAGCGAGTTTGTCAATTTATCGAGGGGCTCAACCGTGGTATCAAATTCAGCATGGCCCGAGAGTAGGAGATGGGCATCCTATACCAGCAGGTAGTGGAGATCGCTAGGAGATTGGAGGGTATGTGCACTACAACAAATTTGGCCTAAGGCTACACTAACTTTAGCCAATGTTCAGAAAGCGTTGTCAAAAACGTTTATGAGAACACTTATAAAGGGGTGGCCTTTGTTAATCACTTTTGGCTACGAAATTTAGATCACACTTGTTAACAATTCTCTTTGAATATATAGACACCACATTTTAAGTGTTGTAACTCAAATAACATTTGGCAACACATACTCACCTATATTACAACGCTTTTAGAGCGTCTCGTTTCTTAATCATAAAAGCAACCCTTTATAAGGGTGCTCTAAACTTTTCCAATAAAAATTTTCATTAGAAGTTTCCCTCCATTATTGTTCCTAATGAAATATTTGGGAGGGAATTTAAAAAAAATGAAATATTTTCTCCTATTTTCTAAGGACCCGTTTGGCCATAGATTTTACCAAAATAAACTTGGGTTTTATTTGGCAAACACATATTTGGCCATAGATTTTGCATACATTTTGGCCAAATCCCAAATCCCAATAGCTGGTTTTGGACCAAAATATCACTATTATATTTTTTAAAAATTGCCCCAAACTTTAATATTTTATAAAAGAGCCCACAATTTATTATTTTGTAACGATGTTGTTTCGTCTTCTCGGTCATATAATAGTGTATCATGTAGTTTATTATAAAAATAATAATTTTGTATCAAATTTATTTATGTTCAGGACTATGATTTGCGATAATATAATGAATATTATTGATAATGGTACTGTTGGATATTTATGATAGTTTTTAGAACTTGCGAGTATAAGTTATATTTTATATTTTTTCAAACAAAACTTTATCCAAAACAGATATCCAAACACATTTTCATCTTCAAACCAAACTTCATATCCAAATCAAAATTTTCGGAATAAATTTAGTAATCTATGGCCAAAAGCAATCTAAAAGGAAAAAGGACACTACATGAAATATTTGCCCATTTTTTATCCCACACCTCCATCGAATTGATGGTGCTGAAGAAATTTCCATTTTTACTGCCGCATCTTCCACCACCTCTGTTGCTGCTGTTATCGCTGCTTCCACATTAATGGTTGATTAAGTCTTGAAATGGTAACCTCCTGGCCCTTTATTTTTAGTTGTTTCCAGTTTAGGGTGTTGATTATTTGAATACTTCGATTAAGGCTTGAATTAGGGTTTTGGTTCTTCCCACCCACCTTGATAGTATCTCCATTGTCGTCCAATACCCAGAGACTTACTCGCAGATCACTCATCCATGTAATTTGCTCTGTAATTGCTAATATTACCACTAATACTTCAATACCCACTTCCACTACTTTGATTTTGCTCACTCCTTTTCTTCCTCTTGTAGTTTGTTCTCTACCTTAGTGAGTTTCTCTTTTTCTTTGCCAAAAGTTAAGGCTTGCTGTTGCAAGCTCACAATTTTTCTCCAGATTTTGAGAATCATTTAAAACTCTGTTCTCCATATCATGCTTGTGACTGTAGGAGTTGAACTATTTAAGTAGGTTGCTAATTTGTTTTCGTCCCTAAGTCTTTGGTCATATTTTTGAGAATCTAGAGATGTTCTTTGGTGTTTAAATACTGACATAGATAAATTATCAATAAATTATTTGTTCTAATGTTGGTTATTCTAGATAGAAAGAATCCTTTTGTTGCTACTGTTCAAGGATTTGCCAGTGGTGGGTTCTTAGAATAGGGTATGGTTTGTTATTTTCGTAAATTGTACTGTTCAACTTCATGGTTTTACACTTTTGTAGCCGTCAGTTTTTAAGCTGACATGTTTATATCATTGGTTTATTCTAGTGGTGCAGTGCTCGAATTGCATCATGTAGAGCTGAACTAGGGCTACCTGAACTGAAGGTTGGAATTATTTAGTTGTGGAGGTAAAAATGTCTTGCTTATTTAGATTGTTGTTGCTTGTCCGAGATCTTGCTTTATCCCCAATTCTTACATAGCAAATTCAATGGGTCGAAGCCGATTTAGTTATGTTGAAATTGGCAAAAAAGATAGCCCATTCTTACATAGCTTCTTCCAATAATATTTATTAATGTTTGAACTGATTGACATTTTTTCGTAGTTAAAAGATTATCTAAATGCAAGAAGAATCGGGTGTTGTATTCTTTTCCTTTCCACCTATATTTGTACTTAAAACTAGTTATTACCATGTGACAATCATTCAAGATCAATACTTCTGATGAAGGAAGGAGTTGGGTATTATCTATGATGTGGTATCTTCTTAAGATCTCTTAGTAATTTCTTCTATCCAGGCATTACATATCGCAAAAGGACGTAAAGCTCGTACTAATAGACTTCAAAGGATAGATAAGATTGAACCTATACATGAGTCATCTGCTATCCTAGAAACTACTAGACAACATGTTTTGAAGACTTCTCCAGGCATGCACATTATACATATACAGCCTGCCTCGATGTTATTGAAGAGAGCATTTGTGGAGGATATACTGGAGTTTTGAAGGTGAATTTTATATAAAGCACACCATAAAGTTCTGTCTTAATTAGCATGCAAAAACGTTTAGTCAGGTGCAGGTTTATGTATTTGCACATGCTTAATCATGTTTATTGTCCTTTACTTAACAGATCACAAGAAATCAATTGCACCATTATACATAATATTTTATTGTCTTTTAGAATTTTTGAGTAGACATTTCAACTAATTAGTGCAAACTCAGTTATTATACCTTGACAATCTAAGTTCTGGTCAAACAAAGGAAGTAGAAATGGAGCGGAAGGGGTATGCTATTGTCTTATCGATACAAGTTTGTTTCCAGCTGTCCTTTACAGGATTGCATAGTAGTTTCACTTGGATTTGCTATATGAGGTCCTAACATTTTCATCTCTACTGTTTTCTTTGTGGTGGTTTTGATTGTCTTTCGAATATTTATTTATAAGATTTTCCTGTCTAGTTTATTTTGTCAGTTATAGAGTTAATGTCTTGTGGCTATTTGTAGGAGGACAAGGTTTTCAGAGAATTATTAATCTCAAAATTGGCTAGAGGTCTGCTCCATATGGATTTTGATGAACGTACAACATCAAAGGTACAATTGATAACCCAAACATATACATGTCATGAGATTCACAATTACATGTTAGAAAAGAATAATTTCCATGTGCATCAAAATACGAAACCAATATTAAAGTACTTAAATGACAGGGACAAAGTTCTTAATATATATTTACTATGTGATTAGGTATTGAGATGTCATGTAAACGTGTTAGCCTATGCCAACATTGTTTTCATTTAAAGATGAAGCTTATATTCTCTTTGGTACTGAGAGATATGTTATGGAATTTTAGTACACTATTCTATTTGGAGGTGCTTTTGAACAAGCTTTTAATGTTGAACTATTGTAAAATTGATAAGGTTGAGTTGGTAGAAACAAAGAGTAAGTTGAAACTTGTAAATGTTAATGATAGAATAATTGATTGATTCTTTTATCCATTACATATTGCATGATACATAGTTCGCGAGTTGTATCTTTTTTTACATTCTCATTGAAGATATGAAAGTTTATGTATATGTAATTTACTCTTAAATTTGATTATCATCAATTTGGGATTATAAAGTCGTACTCATCAAACCCATTATTTTCTTGGATCTTTCTTTATCTGTAATAGGATCGTCCTATCAGCTGTTAATTTGGATATGTCTTTCTATATTGGACATGATCGAGTGAATGTATACTTGTGTTCCGGTAATGGACACAACTGATTGAAATTTGAAAGTATCTTCTTTTTTCCTTCTATTTTCTGATATGTATTTTTCACAGAAGTACAAAAGAAAGTGTTGATGATAATGCAAAATACAAAAGAAAGTGTTGATGCCAATGCACAAAAAAAAAAACTACTAATGAGAAAACTGATAAATATTGAGAAGTGTTATAGCGTACCCCTACTAGTTTAGGTTAGGCTCAAGTCTTATACTTATAACAGACATATGTTCTTAGAATAGTGCTTGGTATTTAAATTTTCAAGGGGCAACTTTGTTACATTGCTCTGAGTTTGCACTTGCATACTATTGATTTCTATCTAATTACTAATTCTATTTTAAATGTGCAGGAAAGTCTTGGTGATCTGTTGGAAATGGTGGCCAAACGACAATTTGATCTAATGGAACGTAATCATCAAGACTTTGGACAATTACGATTTTTGTTATTCCTGATACTATAATAATACATTTGCTTTTTATAAAGTTAAATTAATTGCTAGGATGCCCCTTGAGACAGTTTTCTTTATTAATTGATGTATTACACGAGGTTTACTCCTTGTTTGAAGTTCATTGCAAGTTTATGCATTTGAATTATTCTTTTATTATCTACTAGTTCATTGGGTGCTTGAGATCTTCATACTTAAATTTGATTATAGGATATGTACAAAATATAATTCACTGACCGCAAAAGTATGGCAATAGGGATTAGCAAAATTTGTGGCCTATATGGTAGCAAAACCTATACTTTACAAGTGTTGCTTTTTGGAGCCACACTTGAGAAGTGTAGCCTTGGTCACGCCTTTAATGGGTTGTTGTAGTACCTAAACGTGTTGCCATAGAGGGTATTACAAGCATGGCGTTTGTTACATTTTAGGCCACGTTTTTCAAGTGTGGCTTCTAAAGCGACACTTGTAAAGTGTTGCCTTAGGGTAAATGTTACATTCGTTTAGGCCACTCCTAACAAAACGTTGCCTTAGGTCGAAAAGTGTGGTTTTTTATTAAAGGCCATAATTTTTGATAGCTAAGGCCATACTTTTTAGGTGTGGTTAAAGAACAAAAATATTGTAGTGGTGGGTCCGGGAGAGAGAGGAGAGGGAGGCCAAGAGACCTCGAGAGTATGGCACATATAGTGATGCCCGTGCCCAGTTGCAGCTCGTCATGGTAGGGGCAATGTGGGCCTCCCTATTCATTCATGTCACGACCCAAAAAAAAAAATCACTAGTCGTGATGGCACCTAACTCGACCCGCTAGGTAAGTGTCACGACCCAAAATTTTTCACCGACGGGACCGTGACGGCGCCTAATATTTCACTTGCTAGGCAAGCCAACGTTAGAGAATCATTAAACCAATTCCTTATTCCCATTCAATAATTAACAATAATTAACTAAGATGAAATATAATAAGTGCGAAATATCATAAAACTGTATTAATTACTACCAACCGGATCTGGAGTCACAATTCACAAACATTCTAGAATTTACTACAAGTAATAGTCTGAAGAAATACAACTGTCTGAATGAAAGAAACAGTAGAACAGAAAAGATAGACGGGTACTTCAAGGTCTGTGAATGCCGACAGATCTACCTTGA
>AWOL01S0068102.1:10378-24125 GCA_000715115.1 Nicotiana otophora
ATAGTGCCGATCGCAGATAGTGGTTCTCTCTTTCTCTACTCACAGCAGTCTTGGTGAGCCCCATTTCTCCCAGGGGTCATGTAGTCCTTCTTTTGTATAAGTTTTCATATTTTAAGGTATAGCCGGGGCCTTGTTGTCGGCATTGTCATGTTGCTCTTTTATACGCTTAGAGGCTCCGTAGACGTTTATGTGGGTTATGTATGTATGTTGGGGTAGTCGTTGGATCGAGTTATATTTTGGGAACTCAACTATGGCATAATATATATAAGGAAAAATGAACTAGCAACGTTTATAAATTTATATAACTGATCCCCTCCCCCTCCCACTGTTTTACAAATGGTGATGCGATCCCTTTTTGGATTATGAATGAGTCGCGTAGGAAAGGTTTAATAGGCTTGCTCGACCGCGTTCACTCGGTTGAGCGCCGGTCGTGCTCCCCGAGATTAGGGCATGACAAAAGGATGGGGGTATCTACTTCACATATCGGACTCGGACTCCCATGTAGCTTCCTCGATCGGTTGACCCCTCCATTGCACTTGTATTGAAGGAAAACTCCTAGATCTCAACTTTCGAACCTGCTGGGCTAGAATAGCCACCAGCTCCTCTTCATAGGCCAAATTGTCATCAAGTTGAACCATGCTGAAGTCAAAAACATGCGAGATGTACTCATAGTACTTCCAAAGCATGGAAATAGGGAATACCGGATGTATCCCTTCTAGTCTAAGAGGAAAAACAAGCATGTAAACAACCTCCCCAGCTCTCTCCAAGATCTCAAACGGCCCAATACTCCTCAGGCTCAACTTGCCTTTTTTTTTCGAACCGCATCGCGCCTTTCATAGGCGACACTAGAATGAGAACCTTTTCACCCACCATATATGCCACATCTCGAACCTTCTGGTATGCATAACACTTTTATCTGGACTGGGTTGTACGAAGTCGCTCCTGAATCACGGACCAAATCAGTGCCCAACAACCTGGACCTCTCCGGGCACAAACTAACCAATCGACGAATGACATCGCCTCCTATATAATGCCACATACGGCGCCATCTGAATACTCGACTGGTAACTGTTGTTGTAAGCAAACTCCGCTAGATGTAAAAACTAATCCTATGAACCTCCGAAATCCATGACACAAGCACATAACATGTCCTCCAAGATCTGAATAGTGCACTCGGACTATCTGTCAGTCTGAGAATGAAATGTTGTGCTCGGCTAAACCCACGTGCCCAACTCATGCTACACGACTCTTCAAAAATGCGATGTGAATTGCGTGCCTCAGTCATAAATGATTGAAATGGGAATGACGTGCAGGCGGATAATCTCCCGGATGTAAACATGAGGTATCCGCTCTGAAGAATAGGAAGTCGCCACAGTAATGAAGTGTGCAAACTTAGTCAACCGCTTCATAATAACCCAGACTGCGTCATATTTCTTCAAGGTATGTGGTAAGCCTACCACGAAATCCATAGTGATGCGCTCCCACTTCCACTCCGGTATCTCCAATCTCTGAGTCAATCTATTCAGTTTTTGATGTTCATACTTTACATGTTGACAATCCAAACACCGAGATACATAAGTAATGATGTCTTTCTTCATTCTTCGCCACCAATAGGGTTGTTTCAAGTCACGGTACATCTTCGTGACACCTGGGAATATAGAATAGCGCAAACTGTGAACCTCCTCAAGTATCAACTCTCTCAACCCATCAACGTTTGGAACACAAATTCAGCCCTGAAGCCGCATAACACCATCATCACCAATCACAACCTCCTTAGTACCACCCTGCTGCACCATGTCTTTCAATACCAACAATCAATGGGTGATTATGGAAATACATCAAAACTTGTTAAAATCACTAATGAATGAAGTTAGGATGAAAATCTCCTCAAAATCACCTCTAGGCCGAGCTCTAGCTTTCAAAAATGGTGTTTTGTAAAATAACCCGACTTTCAACTTTTAAAATAGCTGGGCTCCAGGCGTTCATGGCGTTCGCGAAGAACATTGGCCAAGTGGCCATTGTGTTCGCGAAGACCTTCACGCGTTCGCAAAGGCATCCCCTGCCTAGATTCCGCCTTCGCGACCTATGTGTCGCGTTCCCATAGAAGGATTCCTCGTGCCAGCCCCCAACCGACCAAAGCTACGCGTTCGCGAGAGTCCATTCGCGCTCGCGAAGGGAAATCCCTCCCAAGCCCTCGCGTTTGCAATCCACCTCTCGCGTTCGAGTAGTGTACCAGCCCCAGTCCCAATTTTTCCCCTTCGTGATCGCGAGAGAACCTTCACGATCGTGAGAGAACCTTCGCGATCACGAAGCACAAGACACTAGAAGCAAAAGCCAATTGTGCCTACAAGTCCAAGAATGGTCTGAAGCCTATCCAAAACTCACTTGAGCCCCTCGGGCTCCAAACCGATCATGCACACAAGTGTAAAATCATCATAGGAACTCGCTTGCTTGATCAAAAATACAAAATAACATCCGAAACCACGAATCAGATATCAAAACACATGAAATTCAAACCAACTCGGAATTTCTAGAAACACAACCAAGCGTCCGATTCTTATCAAACCAACTCGGAATTATACCAAATTTCGCAGACAAGTTTCCAGCAGCCAAACAGACCTATTTCAAGTCCCAAAACAAATATTCGAACTCGCTAACTATGAATTCAACCTGCTATCAAACCTAAGGAATTTCTAAATATTCAAATTGCCAACTTTCGGCAAAACAAGTCAAATCAACCTAGGAACCTCCGAATTTAATTTCGGGTATACGCGCAAGTCCAAAATCACAATACGAACCTACCGAAATTGTCAAAATACCGATTCGAGGTCGTTTACCCAAAATATTGACCGCGGTTATCTCTAACCTCATTTTTAGTCAAAATTCTCATTTTGCTTCAAAATTCCACATAAAAGCATTTCGAAAAGCGACATGGACCACACACATAAATCAAAAAATATTAAATGAAGCTATGTGAGGTCTAAGATCATACAAATTAAGACTAGTACTCAAAACGACCTATCGGGTCGTTACAAATATGCGTTGCATTCGCGACACTACCCTTGCGAACGGGGTGAACTCAGGCACCACAACTACGCGAACGCGCCCAAGACCTCGTGAACACAAAGGCAGAAGTTCCCAGTTCTCGCTGAACCGTGATCGCGAACCATGACCTGCGAATGCGATGAACAAACCTCTCAATCCGAACGCGCTTCTCCTCTCGCGAACGCGATGAATAAACAACCAACAGCTCCCAAAACTCTACGCGGTCGCGTCCTTACCTTCACGATCACGTTGAGGGCCAGAAACACCAGAATCGCAGAAAATCATTTATGCCAAATAGAGACGAAATGGTCCGGAACTACCCCAAAACTCACTCGGGACCTCGTCCGAACATACTAACAAGTCTCAAAACATAATGTGGACCTACTCAAGGACTCGAATCACACATAACAACATCAAAACGATGAATCGCACCCCGATTCAAGCTTAATAAACTATTTCAAATTTCTAAATTTCAAACTTATGCCGAACATGCCTAAACAACTCGGAATCACTCAAAATTTTGCACACAAGTTCCAAATGACATAACAAACATATTCTAACTTGCGGAACAACAATCCGAACCCAATAACATCTAAGTCAACTCCCGGTCTAACCTATGAACTTTTCAAACTTTCAAATTGTCAACTTTCGCCAAATAGAGCCGAAACCTTTTAGAAACACCCAAAGGCAAATACAAGCATACGCCAAGTCCAAAATCACCATTCAGACCCACTAAAACCATCAAAATTCCGAGCCGAGGTCAAATATACAAATGTCAAACTTGGTCAACTCTTCCAATTTAAAGCTTCCGAACTGAGAATCATTCTTCCAAATCGATCCCGAACCACTCGAGAACCAAAACCGACGATACACACAAGTCATAATACGTCATGTGAAGCTACTCAAGACCCCGAACGGCCGAACGAAATGAAAATATTCAAAACGACCAATCTTAACGTTGCAGGAGTCGGGTAGCTTGAAAGGTTCAGGAAGGATGATAAGTTCTAATAATCATCGGTCCCATCCAACAGAGAAGAGGGAAGAAAGAACGACAACCCAGGTCCATAGCAATTTTTCCGTGTTATTCCATTTTTCCGAAATTCTACATTCTTTGACAAATATTGAGCACTTTTCTTGGGTCAAAAACTAGAACAAAGAGAATCTTTAACTTAAGTAGCACTATATTTAAACAGATTAATAAAGCTAATTTGAAATTAAAAACAATACTGATAAGAATAGAGGGAAGCTAGCTGATGTTTCAATTAAGTGCTCCCTCCCTTTTAATTTATATGGCGGTGTTCAAATTTTGAGAGTTTTTGACCGATATTTTTTTATGTCTTTTAAATATTTTGATTTGTTAATTATTGTGACTTATAGTTTGTTTACGTAATTTTCAAATATTTAAATTTTATTTGAAAAGAATTTAAAGACGATATTCGAATTCACGATCAAAATTAAAAAGTTTGGCGCTTGAAATCCAAACTATGATATATAAACAGGAGTACAATTTTATCAAAAAATTCAAACGGGATAAACTAACAACGAAAGCTGTAATGGAGGTATAGTATTGTTAATGTTACTCACCGTAGCGATACTATAATTCAAAATTATTAAACAATTTACACTTAATTTTGATATGAGTTTTGTTCTCTTTTCAAACAACTACTTTAATATGCATTTCTATCACTAATAAAATATGGCGTATCATACAAGTAAAATTAATATTTTAAAATTCATGTCTACTGAAATATCATCAAATAAAATGAAACAAAGGAAGTGTCAAATCATATTCACAATACATCCGCAGCCATTACGACTCAACTTTAGTCAGAAAATTCCTTCATCTGAAAGTGTTGCAAGTTGTTTTCTTCTCGAAGCACTTGGAAGTTATTGCCGTGCAGTTCTACACAATAAACACACTGCATGGCCACATAATACTTCAAGATCATTCAAAGTTGGTCACAAGTATAAATGTATAATCTTACATACCATCTTAATTAATGACCTACTTATGATGGTCAATCCTTAGTAGCCCACATTCGACCATTTGATTTTTATATACTTCAAATGTTACGTACTAAGCGAGCATTCTTCACCTGAATGACCAAAATAAGCGAAAATCCTCTGCATTATAACGTATTATTTTCTGATGAAAATTGATTTGAATTCTTCTTGAATCCGATCCTAGAAGTACTCAAAGTCAATATATGAAGAATCAGTAGAAGTGCTTTTGTTTTTATCAGGTCTTTCAGTTTCTGGCATCTTCTTATCTGAATAATGAGCTGATGCTTCTTTACTTGCATATTGGGTGAAGTCCACAGGTTCTGGTATAGAGGGAGGAACAGCACATCTGACCAAAGCCCAATTAACACCTTCAAAAAAAGGGTGCTGTTTAATTTCAGTAGCACCTCTTTTATATGCAATTCTCTTGTGTGGCTCCTTGACGAGTAGCCCCCTTATAAGATCTCGCGCAATAGCACTCACTTGCGGAGTTTCTGGGAATCTCAAAGGCTGGCCTACTACATTGAACAGTGTGGCGCGATTGCCAGAACCTTTAAAAGGGGTTGTCCCGTGCAAAAGTTCATATAAGAATATACCAAAAGTCCACCAATCCACTGCACTACCATGACCTTCTCCGCGAATTATCTCAGGGGCCAAGTACTCATGAGTGCCAACGAAGGACATGGATCGCACATTAGTAGGTTCTGCCATAAGCTCAGGAAGCGATCCTCCCACAAATAGCCCGAAATCTGATTTAGACTTTCGATTCTTTTTGGTAGGAAGAATGTTACGTGGGAAAAAATTTGAGGGCTGCATACAACCTTGGACTGCATTGTCATTATCTAAAATGCTGCCTCCACTGCTTACATTGCCACCTCCATGTACAGATGAAGACTTGACAAGCGTTGGATTGACAGAGCAACGGAGAGATAGGTCGAAATCAGAAAGCATAATATGACCCTCATCTCTCACTAGTACATTTTCTGGCTTAAGATCCCTGTATACAATTCCTAGCATATGCAGATATTCAAGCGCCAACAACACCTCTGATGCATAAAATCTGCAATGATTCAGGCCATTCGAGAGAGTAGCAAAACGAACAGCTAATTAATTTAGAAGTACATGCTTTGTATGGAAAAGAATTCAACAATCTGAAAGGTAAATGGAGCATATATCTAATATCTGAAAGGTAACACACTTAGCAATACGTATCAAGTGTTCGTTAAATGTAAGAACAGATAGTAGATATAGGTACTAACCTAGCAGCCTCCTCAGTAAAATGCTTATTGGGCTGTTTTTGACGGAGGGTATGAAGGTTGCCTCCACTGCAGAACTCCATGACTAAGCAATAGAATTTGTCAGTCTCAAAGTGAGAATATAAAGTTGGCAAGAATGGGTGGTCAAGAAGACCGAGAATCTCCCTCTCCGTTTCAGCTCGCAGCAATTTATTTCTACTTGCAAGTGATCCTTTATCCATCACTTTCATGGCAAAGTAAGTGTTGGTTCCCCTGAGTTCAACAAGGTACACACTTCCAATATCCCCATATCCAAGACGCTTCAACAACCGAAAATTGCTAAGACCAAGAGGAGATCCTCCTCTTCCAGTAGCCGAATTAATCGCATCCCATCTAACGTCACCACCAGTGTGTGGCTTTAGGGGTGTTGTACTACTGGAACTAGTCTCTGTGCTGTCACTACCTTTGCTGGCTTGACATGTATCTTCTAATGGCATATTGCTCATCTGAATGAACAAAAATAATTAAACAAGTTGGGGTTGGATTCTCACATAGCAACAGAATTGTTCAAAATTTGGTATTTGCTAGTTTATTTCGTTCATGTCTAATTAAGATTTATCGTCAAAATCATACCGAAATAGGTTTTTTTTGTAGTTTCTAGTCAAAGTAGGTTTTGCTAATTATAATATGGGTCCTACTACCTATTTGTAATGTGTAGAATATTTTCAATAAATCGTTTTCGTTCTAATAGGTTTGGTGTATCGTCAAACTAAGACATGGAATTGTGCACATGACGAAATATAAATGTCAGGTGAAAATGGGGAATAGGATAGAGAAAAAAACTGACCTGCGGTAACTCTATAGGTTTGGGTTTCGAAGACATGATTTCGAAATTTCAACCAAACAACCTGAAAATTGAAAAAAGCAGATTCAGTAAAATGTCATGTAGCCAAATTCCATTCATGCACCGGACAAATTGATATTCAAAAGTTACGTACAAAAATAAAAACAGAATTCATTCCTTTTGTTGCAGTAAGAGATTTCTTTTTTATTGAGATAAAAAATCTGTAACATAAAAGATTGCCTTATAATCCTCTATATATATGTGTCCTTGTAGAAACTCTATTAACGGTATTCAAACAATTTAACAAAGTTTGACTTAATAAGGAGCTCGTTGCATAAAAGATCGATAAGTAATCACATCATTAAATAAGAAAAGAGCTCAATAAATTTGTGAAAAAGTGTTACTGGGCATAACAATCCGTGATTAACCAAAATTGCGATTTTTCCTACAAATTGAAGCAATGCAAAACAAAACCAAACGAGAAGGGAACAGGATATAGGACAATACAAAAGAAAGAAAGTCAAACCAAAATGTTGGAAGATAATGTCCTTGCACAAATTAAAGAACCAGTGTGCACAGTTTTCCCTTCAAGTGGTTAAGGTCATTAAAATAAAATCTCTAATGCATTCATATCTGATAATAGAAATATCCAAGAAAGAGCATTTCCAACTAACACGCCGCAGGTGGTTCAGGGCGGTGACTTCCAACAGCATTTACAATGATCTCTCTTGTAGGAGGCCTGTTGTTTCTATTTTCCCTAACGGAAATTGTTATTAAATGTAATAACATTTTCCTTTTCTGATTTCTATTTGTATTAATAATTCTTCAAAAAGGCATCTGGACGTCAGAAAGACAACGAAAATTCATTTCTATTTATGTAATGGAATTGGATGTACAGAGAAAATAAAAACAGAAAAGAAGGACAACCACTACAATGTGGTAAGAGGAAAAACGGAGAGAGGGAAGCGGTAGGAAGCCAAAGAATCGCCGTCTATATCTCAGATTATGGTCGGAAGATTCGGAATGCGATTGGGCTGCATCTCCTTGCTAACCTCTTTTTATTATTGTTGCGCACGTCTCATTCATCATATTTTAGCAGCATTTTGCCTACTCCTGACTTGGCTTGGTCGTTATCCGAATCGAGCCAAATCGAGTTTATACTGTATTAAGTTGAGTCGAGTCAACTTGAGATCAAGTTCAATCAACATCAACAACCCAGTGTAATCCCACAAGTAAGGTATGGGGAGGGGAGGATGTTCGCAGCCTTACCCCTAACCTGAAAGGGCAGAGAGACTGTTTCCGATAGACCCTCGACTTGAGATCAAGTTCAATCGAAATAAAAATATTGAGATGAGTCGGGCCGAGCCTTGCTGCAGTGTTATCTAGGACCAACCCATTCGTTTTCTTTTTATTTATTTTTTTCAAAACCCAATTTGGTTGGCTCTTAAGTTTATGTTTATTATTCTAGATATATAATTAAATTCATAAATTGCTTAATAAATTGAAACTTTACAATTCAATTGAGTTAAACAAGTTCCAATGGATTGAGTTATATAAATTACAGGATTTTTCATAAAGCACTACAGTTTAGAGTGTGAATACCATGCGTAACTATAGTTTGTCTAATTACTATTCATAGGTACTAAATACAATGATACATGCAATTACTGTATCACTTTATATGTCAGGATCCAAAATTCCACTAAGTCGTGATAACACCTAACCCAACCCGCTAGGTAAGCCCAACTGTACAAGTCACTATTACGATAAGAAACCAATAGAGATAATGAATAAAAATAGCCAAAAGAATTTAATACAACTATCCCAAGGACTGATAGTACAAGTCATGAGCGACTATGAATAAGAGTACAATTTCATTGAGGAAAAATACATCACATATTTGAAATTTACATAAACAGAGTTATAAATTCTAATCTACCACGAACAAATGGTATAGCTTGTATTGGGAGTGCTGGTACTCTTCAATGCTAGACCCTTAAACTCCGCAACTGCTCCAAATATCTGCACACGAGATGCAGAAGTTTAATATGAGTACAACCAACTCTATGTACTTAGTAAGTATCTTGACTAACCTCGGTGAAGTAGTGACGAGGTTTTTAAGTCAAAAGATACTTACTAATATAACATGTTCAGTTAAATTTGCAATAGAACAACACTAGAAATAACAAAGTAAATTACAAGTACAAATAAGAGGAGTAGTAAATGATTAACTAAAAGAAATAACGATCAGTTTTCTCAATATCTCAAGCACTACTTTTCTACATCTCAAGTTACGAGGTTAAAGCAATAACCACTAAACCACATAGCAAACCCATGAATCTTCATAATATGATTAATGTGTTCAAGATGTCAAATCAAATGGTACGACAATACCCTTCGTGCATTTACCTCATCCTCACCAAACATGTATATGTATGTCAAATCAAATGATATGATAATACCCTTCGTGCATTTATCTTATCCTCAACAAGCATATATATAACAATACCAACCAGGTAGAAGAAATACCAATAACAGTAACAACGAAGTAGATACTACACAGATAGCAATAACGAATAAGGCAGAGCATATGGATAACGGTAACAGACAAGGTGGGAGGCACAGAGAAAATGAGAAAAATGAGAAAAAATCATATAACGGTAACAGATTAGATGAGACCACAACAAATGAGAAAAAATCATAAATGTAAATATAACAAACAAGAATAAAATCATGAATGTAACAATAATAACCAAATAGAAGACATGGATATGACAATGACAAGTAAAGTAAAGGCAAAGGCTTAACAACAACAAGCAGCATAGAAAGCATATGTGCAACAATAACAACTTAGGATAAAGACATGAAAGCATACATAAAGAAAAGACAACACAACATAATGCATGTCTCTCATTCTCTCTTGCACGGAAACACCCTTCGTGATATGGACTCTCATCTTCCCATTATAATATAAAAATAATTGCACGACATCACCCTTCATATTTTTACTCTCATCCTCACATGATAATGTGAAACAATGACACGACATCATCATTCGTCCTTTACACCCTTCTTCACATGATAATATAAAATAATGGCACGACATCACCCTCCGTGTTTTACACTCTTCCTCACCAAGCACATATACCTCAACACCAAGCAGGGCAGGAAGCACGGATAACATCATGAAGAGTGGTTAAGCAAAATACACCATATGAATGAAAATCACAACTCTTGCACCAATAAATAATTCAATAGACTTCAAGAACCCCATTTTTCAAGTACTTCAATAAAGCTTAAACATGATCTTAAACATAAGTATGGGACCATGTATCATAAGAAAAACTGATATACACATGTATTCGTAATTTATGTATAGTTATGACCGAATTTAGCACATTAACAGTTTCACAAATAGTCCATCATATCTAATCAAGTTGTAGTAGGCTGAAGCATAGTCCATACCATTGAATTTGTTCTCATACTATCATAAAAGTCATGTAATACATGTAACAAAAAAATCACTAAGTTCAACAAGGTACAAAGAATCATATAATTCTCCCCGAGCATGGATAACCCTAGCACATGGATATACGCTCATCACCTCCCATATACATCATCCCCGCCCATATACATCATCCCCGCATGTAGCACACAATATTATTTTATTAGAAAAAATTCCTCAACAAAACAAGACAAAATACTTACCTCATTCCGGAATAAGTTTCACAATCTAATAATGTCATTCTTAGAAATACTCATCAAAACTATCAAAACCTAGTCAAATATCATCTAAGAAAGTCAAACAATGTTAAAAGAAACATCCCCAATCAATAACGGTTCAAACTTTGCCGAAATTTCAAAAGTCAACAAAAGGTCAACCCAGGCCCATGTGGTCGAAATCCGTAATTAAGATCAAATCTCGAATACCCATTCAGCCCCTAGCCAAGACATGTGATTTGTTTCGAAATCTAACCTCAATTTGAGGTCCAAATCTCAATTTCATGAAATTCCTAAATTTTACCCAAAACCCCTAATTTAGACCTTCAAAATTCATAGTTTTGATGATAAAATTCATGAAAATCTAATTGAAATTGATTGAAAACAAGTTAAAGTTGTATACCAAAGAATTTGGGAAAGAAAATGCTCTTACAAAATCGCCTCTATAGAGTCTAGGATTGAAAAATGGCATAGAATGAGCTAAGTCCTGAAATTCTCCACTTTTACCCAGCTCCAGATGTTGCGAGAGTTCGCAATTGCGATGTTCGCCAAAGCGAACAACCTATGAGCCTCCAGTTATCGCAAAAGCAATGAATTCATCGCAAATGCAAAACTGGGCAGTCCACAAATGCGAACATGGCTTCGCNTAAGGCAGAGCATATGGATAACGGTAACAGACAAGGTGGGAGGCACAGAGAAAATGAGAAAAATGAGAAAAAATCATATAACGGTAACAGATTAGATGAGACCACAACAAATGAGAAAAAATCATAAATGTAAATATAACAAAAAAGAATAAAATCATGAATGTAACAATAATAACCAAATAGAAGACATGGATATGACAATGACAAGTAAAGTAAAGGCAAAGGCTTAACAACAACAAGCAGCATAGAAAGCATATGTGCAACAATAACAACTTAGGATAAAGACATGAAAGCATACATAAAGAAAAGACAACACAACATAATGCATGTCTCTCATTCTCTCTTGCACGGAAACACCCTTCGTGATATGGACTCTCATCTTCCCATTATAATATAAAAATAATTGCACGACATCACCCTTCATATTTTTACTCTCATCCTCACATGATAATGTGAAACAATGACACGACATCATCATTCGTCCTTTACACCCTTCTTCACATGATAATATAAAATAATGGCACGACATCACCCTCCGTGTTTTACACTCTTCCTCACCAAGCACATATACCTCAACACCAAGCAGGGCAGGAAGCACGGATAACATCATGAAGAGTGGTTAAGCAAAATACACCATATGAATGAAAATCACAACTCTTGCACCAATAAATAATTCAATAGACTTCAAGAACCCCATTTTTCAAGTACTTCAATAAAGCTTAAACATGATCTTAAACATAAGTATGGGACCATGTATCATAAGAAAAACTGATATACACATGTATTCGTAATTTATGTATAGTTATGACCGAATTTAGCACATTAACAGTTTCACAAATAGTCCATCATATCTAATCAAGTTGTAGTAGGCTGAAGCATAGTCCATACCATTGAATTTGTTCTCATACTATCATAAAAGTCATGTAATACATGTAACAAAAAAATCACTAAGTTCAACAAGGTACAAAGAATCATATAATTCTCCCCGAGCATGGATAACCCTAGCACATGGATATACGCTCATCACCTCCCATATACATCATCCCCGCCCATATACATCATCCCCGCATGTAGCACACAATATTATTTTATTAGAAAAAATTCCTCAACAAAACAAGACAAAATACTTACCTCATTCCGGAATAAGTTTCACAATCTAATAATGTCATTCTTAGAAATACTCATCAAAACTATCAAAACCTAGTCAAATATCATCTAAGAAAGTCAAACAATGTTAAAAGAAACATCCCCAATCAATAACGGTTCAAACTTTGCCGAAATTTCAAAAGTCAACAAAAGGTCAACCCAGGCCCATGTGGTCGAAATCCGTAATTAAGATCAAATCTCGAATACCCATTCAGCCCCTAGCCAAGACATGTGATTTGTTTCGAAATCTAACCTCAATTTGAGGTCCAAATCTCAATTTCATGAAATTCCTAAATTTTACCCAAAACCCCTAATTTAGACCTTCAAAATTCATAGTTTTGATGATAAAATTCATGAAAATCTAATTGAAATTGATTGAAAACAAGTTAAAGTTGTATACCAAAGAATTTGGGAAAGAAAATGCTCTTACAAAATCGCCTCTATAGAGTCTAGGATTGAAAAATGGCATAGAATGAGCTAAGTCCTGAAATTCTCCACTTTTACCCAGCTCCAGATGTTGCGAGAGTTCGCAATTGCGATGTTCGCCAAAGCGAACAACCTATGAGCCTCCAGTTATCGCAAAAGCAATGAATTCATCGCAAATGCAAAACTGGGCAGTCCACAAATGCGAACATGGCTTCGCAAATGCGAAGTTGTCCATAAACCTCCTAGTGTCACTAATGCGACACAAAAGTCACAAATACGAACCCCATCATATCACAAATGCGACTGCTTCTTCACAAAAGAAAGATCACAAGCCCCAGTCCCATATGGAAAATGCGCTCCTGACATCGCTAATACGTGGATCGCATTTGCGAACAGGTTATTGCAAATGCGAGACCTGCAGGCATCCCAACACCAGTTTTGCATGAGATATCCAAAACTAACCAAAACACATCCGAAACTGACCCGAGCCCCTTAGGCTCCNGAGTTCGCAATTGCGATGTTCGCCAAAGCGAACAACCTATGAGCCTCCAGTTATCGCAAAAGCAATGAATTCATCGCAAATGCAAAACTGGGCAGTCCACAAATGCGAACATGGCTTCGCAAATGCGAAGTTGTCCATAAACCTCCTAGTGTCACTAATGCGACACAAAAGTCACAAATAC
>AWOL01S0068103.1:0-10691 GCA_000715115.1 Nicotiana otophora
ACAAAAAGAAAAAAATTAAAATGACCTGTAAAGATGAAAAGATAACTGGCTGGAACTCATGAAAATCAAAGGCAGGAATGACAACATTAGTTAGTGTTTGGCTAAGCTTTCGACCTCCAATCAAATTTTTGATTTTCTCATGCAAATACTCTCCATCATATTTAGGACGAAACAACATGGCCTCGATCCATTCAACAATTTTTTCTGCACTATGGTATACAGGGGCAACATATTTGTTGTAAAGGTCCTTAACCCAATTAACTACTGTGTCCCACCCAAGAAAGCTAAACCTGCGCGCATGTAGAGAGAAGACGATAAATAAACATAGGCAGATATAGAGCTGGGTTCAATAAATTCAACTGAATATATTTCTTTTGGCTCGATAAATCAAATATTCACCTTGTAATATAAGTATGTTCATGTTACACGTTTCTAAACTCTCAAGTTGAAAGGATATAGGAGTAATTAAGATAATTTTGATGCCTACCGGGGCTTTGCTTTATCTTGCGGGAATATATTTGGGCTCTCCTTCAGATAGAATTCAGTAATCTCATCTGCACGAAATAAAGGTCGATTCTTTTCATTTGGGGTAGTTAGCATTGCAGTAACTAAACCTCCAGTGCTTGTCCCTGCTATGTAGTCAAAGTAGTCTGCGATCCTAGCATCACTTCCGTCCTGTTTCTGTGGAAAAAAATAGAAAAATGTATAACTCATACCATAGTTATTTAGGGATTTTTGGATTATGTATGAGAGATAAGTTCACAATGTAAAGAATTTTTATACTATCGGACTAAATTAACCTACAAAATAGTCAGCTTCCCATTATCAAGCCTGATATGGTAACCCGGAAAAAAAAGAATAAATGATACTGTTTAAAAATCTTTTTGCTCAGTGTATGTGTCTTATATTCATTACAAGAAACTACGGTATATATATATATAACCCATCTTTTTGACAAGGTGGGTTGCTCTGATGGTAAGCACCCTCCACTTCCAACCAAGAGGTTGTGAGTTCGAGTCACCCCAAGAGCAAGGTGGGGAGTTCTTGGAGGGAAGGATGCCGAGGGTCATTTGGAAACAGCCTCTCTACCCCAGGGTAGGGGTAAGGTCTGCGTACACACTACCCTCCCCAGACCCCACTAGTGGGATTATACTGGGTTGTTGTTGTTGTTGTATATATATATATGTTAACTAACCTGGAATTGGGATTCAAGAAAAGCAAGAATTGTACTGGGAATTATCCCTCTTACACCTCCACCATCAATGCTAAGAATAGTTATCACCTTTCCTTGTGATGATCTAGCCATGCTTGATTTTAGTTGTTTAGCTAAATCTATGTCTACGAATTAAGCTTAGCAGTCTGAGTGTCCAATGCCTTTACATTAGGAGTATTTATGATGGGAACAAGAAAGAAAAGATGACAAAAAAATGGAAAAGTCAAAGAAAGAAATAAATGAAAAGAGAAGAAAAAGATGTGTGAAAAAAACAAAGAAAGAATGGAAGTCTGAATGAAAAGACTACAAAATGTGAAAGAATTAAATTGGTTTACAATCATGGTGTCCTCCTGTCGCATGTTCACATTTTAACGAAGATTTCAGCTGATTCCTCTGCCTATGAATAGGAATCCCCTTCTCAGTTCACATTCTTCTCTCTCTCAATTAATAAAGAGTTATTCTTTGTGTGCCGTAGAGTAAGCATAAATTGTTGAACCACGTAAATCTTGTCTTGTCTTGTTTTGTACAATTTATTATTTTTCTCCTTTAAATATTTTACCCTTCTATTAGCCTGACATGCTTCCCAACAGTTGGTATCAGAGCACAGACAGTGTAATTCTGGTAGAAAAGTACGATATTAGTGTAGGTAGTATTCACAAGAATAGTGTGACACTATGCTCATCAATACTAATAATATTCACAATCATGAAATACTATTCATTAATATTGATAGTATTATTCATCAATAGTTAATGTTGTCTACCTTATACGATTGAGACATTTTTCCTACACAGAGTACTATTTGCGGTTACTAACGAGCGCAAAATACAACACGCAATTAATACTCGCTAGTCAAAAATAATATAGTTTAATTATCGTCTCCACAAGGATTGGATTTAAATAATGTTCGAGTAATTTCTGGATTAGTTGCTATTTAGGATGATCAACACTTGAGTTGGAGTGATTACTACTACAATTAACTACTAAATTAAGACTACTAATAATTAGACCTTATCATATATAGAGAACGAGAGCTGAACTAAAATGGTTTGTAAACAATATGAGAAATAAGGGTCATGCCATGATAGGTGTAAGATAGTTATTCACGATTTAACTCTGTTTAAATTCACTTCTAATGTTTTAATGATTCTCCCAAATTCACTTGATAATTAGCTTAAACATAAGGTGAAGATTCCTCTCTCGATTAAATCTGAACTCTACAAAATAAACTAATATAAATCACTGTGAAGATATGCAAGAGCACGTTAATGGACTAGTCTTTAGAAAAACGTCTCTCGAATATTCTCCGAACTTGGTTTAATCAATAATTCAAAAAGCTCCCTCGATTACTTAGAAGAATCACTAAATTAAACAAAACCAAATAATACAAAGATAATCACCAAAATATTCTTTTTTCGATTAAATAAAACGGTGAATAATTTCACAATTAATTCAAAGCTTCATAAACATATTCAAACAATTAAACTCGAGTTAAATCTACAAATAACACTCAAAACACCATATGTGTCAAAATCCTAGGGAAGAACTACTCCATAGATATGGAAAAAGTTATCACAAATAAGTTTAAGAATATAGAAAATATCAAAGACAACTTTACGATACAAACTCCCGTATTGCACCGATTGTTGGCAAGAGAATTGATGAAATCTTGTTGTGTCTTTAAGTCGTGATAGCTCTCTAAAATTATCCTAGGTTGAATCCACCCTCAAAAATATATTTATCGTGTATTTATATATTATAGGAATAGTCTTAAACCGAAATAACCTTAATGAGTCGAAATAGGATTGCACAGACCTAAAAATTGCATTGGCACGGGCACGTCCCGCCGACGTGCCAATGGACAAAAACAGAGAGCTGTTCGTTTCTGCCTAACAAAGTATATATGCAGCCCTTCTTGGACATGACGTCATAGTCATGACTTTGGAGAATACTCAATTGTGGCTTGTTATATTTGTTTGAATTGCCATAATATTTGGCACTTTGGCAGGCACAAAGTATCTTGCTAAGTTGTTATGTCATTAGTTCCTCCACTATTGCTTTCTCTATTTATTTCTTTCACTTTTCAAATACGTGCTTGGTCCTGGTCTTTGGCCTCCGAATTTAATTCCGACTTAATTTTTAAATTTTTACTCATACTTTAAAATTCTCTTTTGATTCAATTTATCTCCAAAAACTTATCTTAGGCCGGAATCTCAACTTACACAATAAAAAATACGTACTGAGTAGAAGTTATCCATATTTTAGCTCCAATACAATTAAAGTGTAGCAAATAATCGGTAAGCCAAAAACTCGTATTTCTAGCCTACCATTAGTTACTATTCAAAGGCACTAATTCACATAAAAAGAAATATTTTTTTTGAAGAAATAACATCGGAAGAAGGCAAGGTTAAAATTGACTAGTTCATTTGCAAAGATTTTGGATTCTGGAAAATGCAGATAGAGGATTATTTGTAATATAAAAAATTACACTTATATCTGACCGGGGTAAAACCAAAGAATATAGCCAAAGCGGATTGAGATCTATTAGATCGCCAAGATCTTGGTGTGTTGACACAAAATGTAGCATTCAACATCATTAACGAGAAGACCTGCAGGTCTGATGAAGGCGTTATCAAATATGTACGAGAAGCTATCTGCTTCAAATAAAGTTTATTTGATGCGTCGATTGTTCAATTTAAAGATGACAGAAGGTGGATCTGTTACAGATCGTATAAATGAATTTGATGTAATATTAACTCAGTTGCGTTTTCTTAATATAACATTTGATGACGAAGTCACGAAGTCAGGGCGTTGATTCTACTATCATCTCTAGCGGAGAATTGGTCCGCAATAGTAACTGCAGTTAGCAGTTCATTGGAAAGTACCAAACTCAAATTGGATGATATTAGACACTTGGTTCTAAGCAAAGATATTCGCTTTATTTTCCAAGTAACTAGTTCCATTTATTATGATCAATTGAAGGTTAATGTATATAGAAGTTAAACTCATAATATGAAAAAACAGGTTGTGTATATAATTGCTGTAAAATGTGAACTTACTCAACAAGAGTCATTTCGTTGGTCCAATCGGCTTTTCCTACAGGTTTGCGCTTGTCTGAGATGAGTTAATAAAAACCAGTTGCGAAGTTGACAGAAGAAACAGGGCGCTTCAACAGGTCATTTGCTATATGCACCAAGTTGCTGAGATTTTCTTCTGTTGCATTGTCAGTCCTTGTATCTTCATACTTCAAGCCATCAATCTGATGATCAAGAATGTTCCATTTCAGAAAGAAAGACAAACAGGAAATATTTGACAAAAGAATCTTGAAGAGCTCCAAATACTCGCTTTGTTCCATTAATATGATATGCTCTTCTTCTTTTTTTATTGCAATACATTTCAGTAGGTAAATGAGGGTACCTGAATCCTGAGGTAAGTATCATTTGATTGAGTGCCATATAGGAACATAGATGTATAAATATCAGCCATATCACTCAAGGCAGACTCAAAAACATCAATGAGGTGAGTGCTATATCCTGGCCCCAAAAACCAATTGACCAATCCGGGGCTTTGCTTTATCTTGCGGGAATATATTTGGGCTCTCCTTCAGATAGAATTTTGTAATCTTGTTTACCCGTAAAATCGGATAGAGTTAAATTTATAAGTAGTTCTAAGGATGTGTGATATAACTTGACACAAATCGTACAGAGAAATAGAAATGCGTATATTCTAGACTATGGGAATGAGAGATAAAATAGTGAGCGAGAAGAATGAATGAGATAAAGTAAAACGGGTTTAAGAGGTTGATCTTTCAATATGAGAAGCAAAATTTTGTTACAATGTGTGGATGTCTCCATACTTACAATAATTCCCTCTCTTTATAGTAGAGAGATCCTACTTTATATACAATAAAAGATATATAGTGGAGAACCCATGATGAATTGTCTTTTCCCTAATTCCTGCCAGGATTCTCTCCCTTAGTGCGGTTGCAACGGCCCATGTCTGTGAGCTCGATACTGACTCGAACTCGATATTGGATTGAGCCATCGGCCTTGACTCGAGCTTGATCCTGACTCGGAGTCTTGATATTCGGGGTGGGCGTTGGTCGGTGTATGCATCTTTGACAACTTTCGCATTGCCTCGTAGTTCTATTTGGTTATGGGCTCTATAATGATATCGAGCTGATCATTGATCGGTCTTAGAGCTTGAAGTATGACGTCCTTACTTCAGACCTCGACCTGACATTACGCAGATACCCTTTGATCGAAGCATTATCTTCTCGACCAGTCCGTACGACTGACTAATAGGTTTCTACCGTATATAGATAGTCCCCTCATTTCTCGAGAAGGATATGACGAGAAACGATATGATTTCCCAACGGTATGATTAGATGTATACTGACGTATGTATTAAGTCCGACCATGACACACGTGGTAGCTGTCCCGGCGGTTCAGCTTACCGATGCATTTAATGCATGGCAGTCAATGTCTGCCATTACCTGAGATTGAACCGCCTCTGTTCAGCCCATAAATAGCCCATTCCTAAATCAAACTTTATTTGTTACTCTAATCAAACCCCCAAATTTTCTTACTCTTTTAGTCTCTATTTTGCCGCCTGTAGAGCCATCTTCATCAAAGTTTGGAACCATCTTCCTTTTATCTTCCTTCACCCTCTTTTACTTATACCAATGGAAAAAACTTCAAAAATTATACCGCAGAAGGAGAAAGCTTCCTCTTCCCGGCTGTCCGGCGACAAGGCACCGGCGGAGCCGCTTCCCCACGAGTACGTTCCTGGCCCGTGTGTTCTAAAGGCCAATTTTAAGGTTGAAAACCCTTCGTCGGTTCTTGTCCGATGTGAGCATATGTCACTGTACATGTGCTCGATAACAGAGAGCTATCTCGAGGCAGTGAGGAAGGACTACAACTGGGGTTCCGAGGTTGTGCTGCAAATTCCTTCTCCCGAAGAGAGCATTATCACTCACGTGTAGGGGCTTTTAAATGTTTATACCTACCCCTTCACGTTGGGTCCCGTCGACCCAGTGATTATTAATTTTTGCAAAGGATATCAGGTCACTCTCGGCCAAATTCACCCTTCTCTATGGCGCATAGTAATCATACTGTGCTTCTTCTCCAACAAGGCCGGGGGGCTCGATTTTACTCTAAATCAACTCATACGATTGTATTGGCCTCAAATCTTTCGAAGACTAATTAGGCTCCACCACCGGGAAACGAAAGCTTTAATGTCGAGCATCGATGAAGACAAGGATCGGGGTTGGATGAGCCGCTTTATTCGGGTGAGGACCCGTGACCTTATTCCGGAAGAGAAGATGTCGTTCCCCGAGGAGTGAAATTTCAACCGTAAGTGAACTTTATTTTTCGTATCTTTCTCCGATTTTGTCTGATATCCCCCTCCGATGTGCAACTGTCCCTTGGATGCCTCAAGCGGTTCCTGACCTCGAAGATTGGGTTCGGAAGTTAGCCTCGACTTCCTCTTACGCCGAATGCGCCTGGCGTGACTTGGCAAAAGGTAGATGGGAGGCCAAGAATCACGGTAAGGGACACTTTTCATGTATTTGGAAACATTTTTATGCTCCATTCGTTACTGACTTCCTTTCATGCAGGCGTGACCAAGGATGCCGTTTTGAGGCCTTCGAATGGTGAGGAAGGAACCAAGTCCCCGATTCTGAAATCGGGGAAAGATAAAAAGCGAAAAGCTTCTTCTTAGTCCGAGGACCTAAGCCAAAAACTCGAAGGGTGAGGAAAATGGTAGTCGCTCTTGCGATGGACTCAGTCCAATGACTGAGAGATGAAGAAGAAGAAGAAGAGGAAGAAGATGCTTTGGCACTGGTGGTCCAATCTGCGAAAGCCATCGAGGTCGCCAGACCTTCTGAGCCGATGGCGGCTACACCGTACGAGGCCAATTTTGATACCCCGAGGATCGATTAGAGCGTCCCGAGCGATTCACTCGGGACTATGACAATGGATCATTTGCCTTCTTTTTCGACCTTTTCTGAGGAGGCGTTAAGAGAAGCTCGAGAATTGAAGACCCCTGATATGGGCGGAGGCTCCAATGTAGGGGATCCTTTTCGGGATTGCTTTACTGGAGTCGATGATGCCTCCGATATTAGTGACGCTTCTATTCTTCTAGAAGAGGCCCAACGTTTCATATCTCGAGTAATGATTTTACTGCGCTTGGTTTCTTTGTTCTTTTCTAAACCTGACTTGCATTTTTGTTTTCCTTTTGTGTAGGCCCTTGGCAAGTTTCAAGACGATCTCAGCCAGTGTGAGGCTAAGCTTCAAAAGGTCTCGGAGGAGAGAGATGCTCTGAAGATTTTTTGTGGCCAAAAGGACGAGATTATAAAGGACCTCCAAGCAGATTTGGCCAAGGCTGGTGAAGAAGAGGCCGAGCTAGATAAACAGGTGAGCATCATTCTGATTCGACCCAACTGTGGAAGTTAACACTTCGTTATCTCAGCTGTAATAAAAGGTTGAAAAGATTAGGTTGCTTCGGGGAGAAGTCGATCAGATCAAGGCCGAGTATGATCGGTGGAAGGAGACTATGGACCGCCTGGCTGTAGAAAAAGAAACTATCTTGGCCAAACTATTATCGGCCGATGTCTCCATGCTTACAATAAGATCGAGTCATCAAAGTCATGGCGGACAAGTCTATTGCTATGTATCGGGCCGATGCCGAGGCTGCTCAAATGCAGCTAAGGGAGGCTTCTGACCGAGAGCAACGTGTGAGAAGCTCTTCTCATATTGGAGCTTTTCTCATATTGATCTTTCAATATGAGAAGCAAAATTTTGTTACAATGTGTGAATGTCTCCATGCTTACAATAAGATCGAGTCATCAAAGTCATGGCGGACAAGTCTATTGCTATGTATCGGGCCGATGCCGAGGCTGCTCAAATGCAGCTAAGGGAGGCTTCTGACCGAGAGCAACGTGTGAGAAGCTCTTCTCATATTGGAGCTTTTCTCATATTGATCTTTCAATATGAGAAGCAAAATTTTGTTACAATGTGTGAATGTCTCCATGCTTACAATAATTCCCCCTCTTTATAGTAGAGGGATCCTACTTTATATACAATAAAAAAATATATAGTGGAGAACCAATGATGAATTGTCTTTTTCCTAATTCCTGCCAGGCTTCTCTCCCTTAGTGCGGTTGCAACGGCCCTTGTCAGTGAGCTCGATACTGACTCGAACTTGATATTGGATCGAGCCATCGGCATTGACTCGAGCTTGATCCTGACTCGGAGTCTTGTTATTTGGGGTGAGCGTTGGTCAGTCTATGCATCTTTGACAACTTTTGCGTCACCTCGTAGTTCAATTTGGTTATGGGCTCGATAATGATATCGAGTTGATCATTGATCGGTATTAGAGCATGAAGAATGACGTCCTTACTTCAGACCTCGACCTGACATTACGTAGATAACCTTTGATCGAAGCATTATTGTAACGACCCGAACGGTCGTTTTGAGAGTTATAGCCCCGTTCTCCCCATTTCTACTTTATTTTGTGTTATTCAGCTATATTATGTTATATCGGGTTACTTGGTTTGGGTCTGGAAGGAACTCGGAGTGTAATGAGACACTTAGTTTTATAATTGAAAAATTGAGTTAGAAAAGTGGAACGGATATGGACCTATGTGTAAACGATCTCGGATTCGAATTCTGATAAATCCAATATCTCCGTATGGTGATTTTGGGTTTAGGAGTAGAGGAATTAGGCTTGAAATACCGAAAGTTTAATTTTTGAGAAGTTTTACCAGGGGGTTGACTTTTTGATATCGGGGTCAGAATCTGATTCTGAAAATTGGAATACCTCTGTTATGTCATTTATGAATTGTGTGTAAAATTTGAGGTCAATCGGACGTGATTTGATAAGTTCCAGAGTCGTTTTTAGAAATTAGAAGTTTGAAAGTTCATTAGGCTCGAATTGGGGTGTAATTCATGGTTTTAGCGTTGTTTGAGGTGATTTGAGGGTTCGACAAAGTCCGTATGATGTTTTAGGACTTGTTGGTATATTTGGTTGAGGTCCCGAGGGGCTAGGGTGAGTTTCAGATGGTTAATGGTTTGGATTATGGACTTGGAACTCTGCTGGAATTTTCTGATGCACCATCTGGTTTCCTTAATCGCGTTCGCGAGTGGAGCCTCGCGTCGCAAAGAGAAACTGAGAGGCTGGCAATATTTTCTCTTCGCGTTCGCAAAGAGAAGAACGCGTTCGCGAAGGGTGGAATGGGTGTGCATCGCGAACGCGAGAGGTGTTACGCGTTCGTGAAGAAGAGAGGAAGCAACCGAGGACCCCATGCAATTGGTCTACGCGTTCGCGTAGGTGCTGTCGCATTCGCGTATTGAGGGGGAAACGAAGCATCGCGTTTGCGATGGGTTGGACGTGTTCTCGTAGAAGTCATTGAGGCAGAGGCATTTTGTGCTTCGCGAACACGAGGGTGATGTCGCGTTTGCGAAGGAGGAATTTGGACAGGAGTTATTTTGTGCTTCGCGAACGCGAGGCACTAACCGTGTTTGCGAAGAATAAAAGTCTGGGCAGTGAGTTTAAGTTCTGAAAATGAGACTTTTGATGATTTGGAGCTCAGATTTGAGGCGATTTTGGGTGATTTTCAGAGGAAACAACAGGGTAAGTGTTCTTAACTCAATATTGGTTAAATTACCCGAATCCATGGTTGTTTTTATCATTTAATTGGTGAATTGAGTTGGAAAAATTTGAAAACCCTCTTGGTTTAAATTGAAGATTTGAGGGTCGAGTTGGTGTCAGATTTTGGTAAAAGTGGTATGGTTAGACTCGTGGTTGAATGGGCTTCTGGATTTTGTAACTTTTGTCGAGTTCTGAGGTGTGGGTCCCACGGGCGATTTTTGAGCTAATTTTCGGATTTTTATGAAAAATCATTATTTTCTTATGGGATTAATTTCAATGAATTTTATTGACTGAAACGAATTATTTATGACCAGATTCGAGGCGTTTGGAGAGCAATTCATGAGGAAAGGACATTGCGAAATAAGAATTTCACGGCTTGAGGTAAGTAACCATTGTAAATCTAGTCCTGAGGGTACGAAACCCCGAATTTTTGTTTCATTCTACTATTTTTAGTGATGCATATTGTAAGTAACGGGCGTGTGGGCATGCACTGTTGGGGATTGTGACTTGGTCCGTCCCGTAGCAACTGTAAAGTTGCATACTTTGTTGAAACTATATGATACTTATATATTTTAGAAAGAGTTTCTGTAAATTGGGCTGAATGCCATGTTTGGGCCTTGCGCCAGTGCTGTTTGGACCCTTAGGGGCCGTTTCTTACTATCCTCTCATTATTTTCGATTGAAAATCTATACTCAGTCATGTTTGTACTTGTTTACCGCATAACTCAGTTTTATGACTCTATTTTTGATGCATATAAATGTTTTGGGCCGAATGCCACGTTTTACTGAAATGCCCGAGTGGCTTGAGAGGTTTATGACTGGGTGAG
>AWOL01S0068103.1:11446-23933 GCA_000715115.1 Nicotiana otophora
TGAAAACTGTTGAAAAATATCTTTAAATGATTTTTACTAGAACTGGGTTAAACGAAATGTTTTGATTCAAATCCTGATTTTTATAGGCATGTGGTATTTTAATGAGATTTTCCAATATGAATGTTATATGCTTTATTGCTCGTCACTACTGCTCAGTCTTTATTTATTATTGTTACTTACTGAGTTGGCGTACTCACGTTACTCCCAGCACCTTGTGTGCAGATTCAGGTGTAGCTGGACACGGTAGCGGTTATTGAGTGTTCTGGTTACAGATTTTCTTGGAGATAGCAAAGTAGCTATTTGGCGATTACAGCCTCTACTCTTCTCCCTCTTATTTTCCTCTAGTTCTATTTAGTTATTTTTCAGGCTGAGTTAGCCTTGATATTGTTAGACAGTTTATAGTAGATGCTCTTGACTAGTGACACCCCGATGTCGGGCTTTTCATTCCGCACTTTTATTTTGATTGAAACTCCTTTACGAAGGTTTTTATGTTAAATAACATTGAAATTATCTTTGAAATGAAAATATCGGTTTGTTTTGAAAATGAGTCGGCTTGCCTAGTTCCGCGATAGGAGCCATCACGACAGGGGTTAGTTTGGGTCGTGACAGTTATCATCTCGACCAGTCCGTACGACTAACTCTTGATACGGGTTGTATTATGCTTTATGGGTATATGAGAAACATTGAATGATTGAGTTGTTATTCNAGTTATTTTTCAGGCTGAGTTAGCCTTGATATTGTTAGACAGTTTATAGTAGATGCTCTTGACTAGTGACACCCCGATGTCGGGCTTTTCATTCCGCACTTTTATTTTGATTGAAACTCCTTTACGAAGGTTTTTATGTTAAATAACATTGAAATTATCTTTGAAATGAAAATATCGGTTTGTTTTGAAAATGAGTCGAGTTCCATGATAGGAGCCATCACGACAGAGGTTAGTTTGGGTCGTGACAGTTATCATCTCGACCAGTCCGTACGACTAACTCTTGATACGGGTTGTATTATGCTTTATGGGTATATGAGAAACATTGAATGATTGAGTTGTTATTCGTAAAGGATGTAGTTTACATGGAGTAGAGATTCACTCGGTTGCTTAGAAGTATGGATTACTTCTTAAAGTGTTGGTTTGCAAATGGGGCACAGGTCGTTCGGTCCGTTTAATCAGTTTAATTGAGATGTGAGCAGAGTGGATGATTCTCGAGAAGGTTCTAATAAATTCAAGAGTTATATGTAGCAATTGAGAATTTTTTCGAAATTTTCTATGGCTAGAATCTGAGATTTATGTTAGATGGTGTCGAGATTTGTGGAATTTTTATATCATTAGGGATTATGCATTTCAGTATCAAGAAGGTGAGGGAAATAACTTTAGGTTCACACAAGGTCTTTTTAGAGTGGGTGTCTCGGTTGCGATGCCTTGGGGTGTTTAAGAGGGAAGTCAACGGCTTATAGGCCTTAGGGCGCTTTGGTTTTATACTAGGGTCTCTTGTGTGGTGAATTTGGTTAAGGATCGTGGTGTCCTAGAAAGGAGAAGTATCAATTGAAGGCAATTTGGAAAGAACTTGAAGAAATAGGACAACTTAGTAGTAGGTGGGATCAACACAGTAATGGGTATAATCGGGTCTTTGGATACTTATGACGTGGCTAGTCTCTACAGGTGTTTCGTGGCAATGCTCTAGGGTTTTGGCAACCTGCATGGATGGGTTGAGTTAGATGGATTCGGTTCTGATAGCTTGGGCATTTGCAAATGGGTTTTGAAGAGTTCTCAATGGTTTTTACCAATGTTCGAGGGGTATATTTCCTACCGGCGTGAGGAGCATGTAGTGTATGGTTAACTTCTCCCAAATGAAATCAGATGGAAGGTCCTTGGCTAATTGAGTATGTAGTAGCTTGTGACTCCGGGTGGACTATGAAGTTCTCCTATTTTTCATATGATGGCATGGTATATGCGGTGTTGTGTGGGATTGAGATTTACATGAGCGAGATCACAGTTCAGTTTTGAAGGGAAGTTCAAAAAAATAATTCGTAGGCAACACGGGGCAGTTTCAACATTCCTGGTTGATCGACTGTTGATATTCAAATTTTTCTATGTGGCAATGTGTTGGTTAAAATTTTAGAAGTATTCCTCGTGGGATGATCGTGTAAGAGAGATGTGTTAGACATTCTGGTGGTGAAGTTGGGATAAGATATGGTGATTTGTGTATTCTATGGATTTGGGGACTGGGAGTTCTCAGGAGTAGATTGCTTCATGGTTGTGGACTGTGAAGTCGTGACCGAAGCTAGCCAGATGATAGTATATGTTATGATTCAGTCATTGTAGGATTTCGGAGGTTTATTTATCTATTTATGGGTGCCCAGAGTTGATTTGGGGGTCCATTGGTAGTCCCAATTAGGATGTGTATTCTACACCGAGTTGGATTGGTTGGCTCCATAATGCTATTGTTAAGGGATGTGCCATTCGATTGTTGCTGAGCTTATTCGTGTTCTGGAATTTTCTGTGAGTTACTCTTGTATGCTACGAGGAGTTGTGATTCGTTTGTTGTAGGCACACATGGTGCGGTTCTATTATGGTCTTATAGCGAAATTTGAGCGAGATGAGTAATTGGGTATTGCATGATTGAGGGCGTATTGATTATGCTCTTTCGGGTTTTGTGTGGCATTGTATCGTCTGATTCTCCGTGGTTATGGTAATGCACTTTGGGTCCTTGATGTCGAATTTCGCGTGGTTATTGATTTTGAGCAGGGTGGCTCGAGGTATATGATATGGACCAGTGTCTGGATGGAGTCGCGCATTGCAGCAGAGTTATGTTAAGGTATGCACCTTTGTGTTAGAGTCGGGTGATGGTTCTACGGTGTGTGATGGGTTCTTTGCATTGCGTGGTGGTGGTACCCGTTGAGTTTGCGGGACGGTTATCTTGATTGAGTCATTTTCGCTATTGAGTACATTTGGATTGTTGCTTATTAGTGCATGGATTGCACGGTTCATGGCTCGGGGTAGTATTGGTGTTGCGTGGTAGTAAAGTAGTTGGTATTCGATAAGATGAAGTCATCGGATCTAGGATGGGTGCTATCAGAATTGATTGCGGTATTGTTTGAAGGATAATATCGGAAGTCGACTTGGGAATTGGCTATAGTTTTTGTTGAAAGAGAGGGAATTGGATGTTTCTAGAAGGTTTCGGCAGAAGTTGGCAAAAATTGGAAATTGAAAGTTCAAAGTTAATAGATTTTGATTTGAGGTATGATCCGTCGTTTTGATGTTTTTATGTGTGTTTTGAGGCCTTGAGTAGGTTCGTGTTAGGTTATGGGACTTGTTGGTATGTTTGGACGGGGTCCCTAGGGTCTCGGGCGTGTTTCAGATTGATTTCGGATCATATTTCTTCATTTTTGCACTGCTGTGTTATGCTGTTTTCTGGTGTATGTTGATGGCCGTAGCATTTCTTCATTGCGTTCGCGAGTAATGTTCTGCGTTCACGTAGAGTTGGGGCAAGTCCTCTTTGCGTTCGCGTATGGAGGATCGCGTTCGCGTAGTGTTGAGGTTGGCAACTGGAAATCTGGAGCGTTCTTCTATGCGATCGCGTAAGGTGAGTCGCATTCGCGAAGCTTTGGCAGCAGTGTACATCACGTTTGCATGGTTTGTATCACGAACATGTAGGGTCTTTTGTGGCAGTGTGAGTTATATTCATCGCGAACGCGATGAATTTCCCTCGTTCGCGAAAGAGGAGGCCTGGGCAGATTATAAAGTACTCTATTTCGAGGGGGTTCGGCCATTTTTATATTTTGGGAGCTATGGAGCTCGGATTGAGGCGATTCTTGAAGAATATTTCACCATATGAATTGGGGTAAGTGTTCTCTACTCGGTTTGGATTATATTTCATGAATCTATCTTCGATTTTAGCTTTTGGTTGATGAAGTTTAAAGAGNATTTTATATCGGGGTTACATGAACTTGAGTTGTATAAAAATTGATTTAACTTAAACTGTTGTATTTGAAAGCATGTCTATTCTTTGCTAGAATTACTAAAAGTGAACTATAACTGTGTAGCTCATCACTATCTTTAGTTCCTTAGTTATTATTGTTACTTGCTGAGTTGGTTGTACTCATACTACACTCTGCACTTCGTGTGCAGATCCAGGTGCTTCTGGACATTGCGGGTGTTGATTCTCTTGTACAGTTGATTTCTGGAGATTCAGAGGTAGTTGTCGTGTTTCGCAGACCTTATCTCTCCTTCCCTATCTCCTTGTTTACCGTATTTTGGTCTTAGACTATTATAGAACATATCTTTTCAGACTTGTATTCATATTAGATGCTCATGTACTCAGTGACACCAGGTTTTAGGGAGTGTTTATATATGAATTTGTGATGATGAGGACTCTCGGAGGGGTTACCGATGATCCCCCTACTTTTGGTACGGAACCGATGATCTTCATTTTTGATGATGAGGACTCTCGGAGGGGTTACCATTATATGTGGTGATGGTCTCATGGGTAAGGGCAGAAACTCCGCGTGTGCAGAATATCTGTTTCATCGATTATTATTTAGGGAGGCCCTGAAGGGACCCATCTTGTCTGGTCTCATTCTTTCCCTGTAAGAATTCTCTAGTTAAAAAGTATGGTAAAGAATTTTCTTCACTTTTAATAAAATTGATTTGAAAATCAAAGCTTGATAGTAATGCTTGCCATCTAGCAAAATTTTGTTTTGAAATAAGATTTTTTACATCATTTTGTAAAATCTCTTTAGCTGATTTACAATCAACTCTAAGTAAATATTATTTATTGATCAAGTCATCATGAAACTTAGTAATACATAGTACTATAGACAAAATTTCCTTTTTGACTGTACTATAGTTCTTTTGGATGGAATTCCAGATTCCTGAAGTGGATCGAACTAACTATTTCGAAGACTCAGAAGAGACTCTTTGTTTGAGAATACCACCGTACGCTTCATCTGAAGCATCGGTTTCTACTATCATGAATGCATATGGATTTGGAACGCCTAGACACGAGAGTTTTTGAACAATTGACTTTACTTACTTGACTGTGTCTGCTTGTTCTAGACTCCATGGAACTGGGTTCTTTCTGAGACGCTTGTACTATGGTTCACAGATTTTCCTAATGTTAGGGATGTAGTCTGCAACATAATTTAGGCTTCCTAAGAATCTTTGTAGTTGAGTTTTGTCCATGATTTCATTTGGGAATTTAGATGAGAATTTAATGGCTCTACAGATTGGTTTATAGGTTCCTTGATATAAGTCATGCCTTAAGAATCTAATGGTTGTATGGAACAACTTAATTTTCTTAGCACTTACTACAAAACCATTGTGTTTTACAATTTTGAAGAATGTATTTAGGTGCTTAAAATGAGGATCTATGTCTTCCGAGAATATTAGAACATCGTAAATATAAACAATTGACATATTGCTATACGGGTTGAATATATTATTCATAATATTTTGGAACTCTGAAAGGGTGTTTTTGTAACGACCCAATCGGTCGCTTTGAGCATTTGCACTTCGCTCGGCAATTTACGGGCGTGAGTAGCTCCATATGATGTATTTTGATTTGTGTGAATTGTCGGTTTTGGTTTTCAGGTTATTCGGGACTAATTTGGAAAAATAATTCTCAACAAGGGAACTTTAAATTTGAAAGAGTTTACAAAGTTTAAGTTTTTAGCATTTGACCTCGGATTGGAATTTTGATGGTTTCGTTAGCTCCGTTGGGTGAGTTTGGACTTAGGAGCGCGTCCGAATTATGATTTGGAGATCTGTGGTTGAATTTGGCTCTAAATGGAGAAAGTTGAAATTTTGGAAAGTTTGACTGCGAGTGAACTTTTTGATCGTATTCTGATTCCGGAAGTTGGAGCGGGTCCGTAATGTCGAATGTGACTTGTGTGCAAATTTTGAGGTCAATCGGACGTGATTTGATAGGTTTCGACATCAGTTGTGGAAGTTTGAACTTTCAAAGTTCATTGATTTTGAGTTGAGGTGTGATATTTGTTTTGATGTTGTTATATATGATTTGAGGCTTCAAGTAGGTCTGTGTTATGTTATTGTACTTGTTGATATATTCGGACGGGGTCCCGAGTAGCTCGGATGAGCTTTGGACGAGGTTCAGATCATTTTCACTTCATGTTGCATTGCTGAAGGCTGCTAGTTCTAGCATGATCGCACCTGCGGTTGGTTTGCGCAAGTGCGATGGCCGCAGAAGCGACAAAGGAATCGCAGATGCAAGATGAGAGCTGGATTAGGAGGCCCGTAGAAGCAGAGAAAAGGGCGCAGGTGCGGATGCGCAGGTGAGTCGAGCGGAGGCGCAAGTGCGAGTTTCTTCGTAGATGCGGAGTTTGATACCACAGGTGTGAGGGTTGCTGGGCAAGGACATTTTTCGCAGATGCAATGTTTTCCCCCAAAATCGGTGGTCGCAGATGCGACGAATTGTCCGCAAATGCGGAATCGCTGGGCAGAAGCTATATTATCGAGGGTTTTCGTTCTTTCTTCATTTTGGGAGCTATAAAGCTCGGATTGAGGCGATTCTTGAACCGATTTTTACCATATGAATTGGGGTAAGTGTTCTCGACTCGGTTTTGGTTATATTTCCTTAATCTATCTTCGTTTTTCGTAATTGGATTGTGAATTTTAAAGAGGAAATTGGGGGGGTTGACCTAAAGTTTCATAATATGAAGTTTTGAGTTTTGAAAATTGATTTGGAGTCAGAATTGAGTGAAACTAGTATGGTTGGACTCGTAATTGAATGGGTTGTCGGATTTTGTGAGTTTTGTCGGGTTCCGAGGTGCGGGCCGAGGTTGGGCGTTTGACCGATTTTGGGATTTTGATTCAAGATTGATCATTTACGATCGGGATTGGTTCCCTTAGCATTGTTTGATGTGTTTGAGTTGTTTTTGTAAGTTTTGAGCCGTTCGGAGGTCGGAATGCACGGGATGGCATTTTTGGAACATCGCTTGGCTTGCTCGATATTGGAATTGGCTTTGTTCGAGGTAAGTAACTCTTCTAATCTTAGTGTTGAGGGTATGAAACCCCAAAATACGTGTTATGTGATTTGTATTGAGGTGACGCACATGCTAGGTGATGGGCGTGTGGGTGTGCACCATGTGAATTGGGACTCTGTTGTTCCATGGCACTGTATAGTAGTCCTACCTTGTTGATATCCGTATTTTCACCATGTCATAAAGTAGTTAAGTTGTCAATCGTGCTGGATATCATGTTTAGACATTATGTCGATATTGTTTGGACCCATAGTGGTCTTTTCTTACTGTCATCTCACTGAGTTCATTGATATTTTATACTCAGTCATATTCATGCATTCATATCATATCTCAATCTCAGTTATTTATTGATACATCATATCATTGTTGTCGGGCTAGTTTCATGATATTGTGAGACTGGAGAGATTGATGACTGAATGAGGCCGGGGGCCTTTTTATGAGGATGTTGTAACTATAGCACGTGAGTTGTCCGTGCAGTACATGAGTTGTCTATGTGATTCCAGATGTTGATATTATAGCACATAAGTTGTCCGTGTGGCACGTGAGTTGTCCGTGCGATTCCAGATATTGATATTATAGCATGTGAGTTGTTCGTGTAGCACGTGAGTTGTCCATGCGAATTATAGCGCTCGGGCTGAAAGGAGCCCCTCCGGAATCTGCACACCCCCCTGTGAGCGCAGTCGACTATAAATAGGGATCGGGCCGCATGCTACAACGGGTATTGTACAATGCTGAGTGATTGAGTGTGCTGAGCATAGTGAGAGAGAATGTGAGATAGTGAGATTGAGTACTCTGAGAGTGTGAGTACATGAGCTCATCATCGAGATGCATTGCATTTGACATGCGTACTTGAGATACATGCATAGATGTGCATTTCCTTCTGCTACCCAGTTTTGGGGAGTTTTGTGATTTTACCTGTATCTGGACTTGTAGGCATAGAGAAGTACTTTTCTCATGCTATCTGAAAATGAAACATCTTACCATTTGTTGAAAGGAGTTTTCGGAAAAAACATTGTTTTCAAACTTACTCGTATTTTGGCCTTTTCGGTAAAATATTTGGATTTTCACTGAGATACTTGAAAAGAAATGCCTATTTTCCTGGAACTGTGAACAAACTGAGCCTTTTATTTCTGAAATACTCTTTTGTTACGTGTACTATGTTGTTATGAATTGTTGTGGAATATTGGTGTCGGACCCGACCTTTCTGATAGCTCGTCACTACTTTCAACCTAAGGTTAGGTTTGTTACTTATTGAGTACATGGGGTCGGTTGTACTCGTACTACACTTCTGCACCTTGCATGCAGATGTTGGTCGCTGATGTTGTTGTGTTCGATGGAAGCTGGATTGAAGATGTACCTACGTCCCGGTTGTAGTTGGCCCCTTGTACGTGGTAGCTTTAGGTCTATAAAACTCTGTTTATGTACTTTTCAAACAGATAATGTATTTATTTCATTTCAGCTTTGTAAATTCTATTCTTAGAAGCTCATGATTTGTACTACCAGTTCTTGGGGAATGTATAAGATTAAGATTTTTCTTTACTTCAATTGCTTTAAAAAATATTATTGGAATTGGATAGTTGGTAATTGGGTTACCTAGAGGGTTGGGTTAGGTGCCATCACGACTAGTTGGATTTTGGGTCGTGACACTCGCGGTATGACTGTGTCCTTAATAATCCTATAGTTCAGTACCAAAGGAGTTAGAGAAACAACTTCCGATTTATAGAAGGTCTATTCAATGTGGACGGTTCGGTTGTGGTAGTATGGGGTGCTTCAGAGGAAGTATGATGGTTGATGAGCTTATGGGCTACGTGGTTCGTGCCAAGATTTGTTTGTACGGAGCTTTACTTTTGGGGATCGTTGTGTACAAATAGGGGGAAGTATTACCCCAAGGAAGAATCGAGGAATATGTAAAGAAATGGGTCAACTCGGCGGAGTTGGGTCAGCATAGCAAAGGAAGAAATTGACCTTTGGAGAGATAATTCTCCACCTGTATTTGTGGCAAGTCTATGAAGAGGGCAGACCAGCCAATGCAACACCACCTACTTCGGCTCAATTTTCAGAGATGTTTTTGAGGGAGTTTGTTCCCCAAACTCTACGGAATGTGTGGCGCACAGAGTTTGAACGACTGCATCAGGACACCATGACCGTGTCAGAATATGCCATAAGGTTCAAAGAGTTAGCCCATCATACTCTTACTTTGGTTCCTACAGCTAGAGAGCGAGTCCACAGATTCATTAAAGGACTCAGGGGCTACAAGTTTATACTTCACTTCAGCAAGTGGTGGAAATTGCCAAGATGTTAGAACATGTTTGAGTTGAGGAAAAAGGGAACTAAGGAGACCAAGAGGTATTGAGTTCTGGAGAATTCATGGATGCTACTTTGCAGCTATAACTTATTATGGCGGAGACTCGAGCAGTCGGTCAGCTCAGTCCGCACATTAGATTACTCGGGGTGCACCAGTAAGTTCTTTTACTGCACTGCCGGCACGAGATTCCTATAATGGTTATTCCAGTTATCCGTCACAGACTCAGTATGAGCAGTCGAAGCCGCAGAGGGATTGTTATGAGTGTGTTGATACTAGGCACATCATGAGATATTGTCCCAGACTTGGGAGAGACATATTACATCAGAGCACTCAAGCTACATGCTCCACTTCAGTTGCTACTCTACCTACATATTCAGTTAGGGATGGAGGACATGCGGGTAGAGGGCATCCTAGAGGTGGAGGCCCGGCCCGTTGGTATAATTGCTATGAGTTGGCTGAGACCGTTACACCAGATAGTGTCGTTACAGGTATTATTTAATTCATAATAGTAGAGCACTATTGTTATTTTGATTCGATTCCAATTATCGAGGTGAGATCTCCTTTCATGCTCCTTATATAGTGAGTTTGTGAATTTGTACTCTACTCACGTGTTTATCCCTATTGGGAGATTTGATGGTGTTACCCTGTGTCTATCATTTTTGTTTTTGTTTTGTACACTACTGAGGGTTATGAGTCCAAAAGTGACTTTCTGTTACTCACTACAGTGGGTTTTGATGTAATTTCGGGACAATTAATTACAATTTTATGAATTATATGCCCTATAGGTATGAGGGTTCATTATGTGTTGTGATTTTATTTAACAGAAATTATTTTTAAGAAGAAAATGGAAGATTTTGATTGGCACAATGTGCGTATTACTTGTGATTAAGAATTGAGGATGAGATCCTCGCACTTTAATATGATTTGTTATGTATAAACCGGGCTACGAGCCATGGTGGAGGTTATATAAGTACGAGATCCTTGAGATGAAAATTTATGGGTTTAAATTCCTTCTTGTGAAATTTAAATTTATACTATAGTACTAATAGGGAGTCATGCCTGTTAGGCTTAATTGATAATTCTTATATGTGTTTCTCTGCGCATAATTAACCATATTCATGTTGTAATTATTGAGAGTTAACCTAAGAGGTGAATGCCCAGGTGACGTTAAATGTGACTCATCAATTCGGGTAAATAATTATGAGGCCTTCATGCATCGCGTCTCATTGTCAGTATTGTGAAGGTTTGAAATAAGATTTTTGTTAACATGAAGTTAAATGACGATGCTATAATTGGCTATGAACAACTATTATGACTAGAGATGCGATTATGGGCGTATGCATATTGTGATACGTTATGTGGTTATGCCGTGCGAGTGTAGGAATGAGTTGCTACAACCGGCTGATACTAATACCATATGTTGATATGAAAATCGAACCCTTTTAATAATGAGTGAAGTGTAAGAAAATTGGTTCTAAGGTTTATAAGTGTGGATGGGAAAATTAATCTCAATTGAGATGGTGTTGTTGAAGCTATGTCGGTTGCGGTGATGTGGTATCACCCACAAGTTTGTGTGTAAGATTAAAAATAAGTAATTTGATAAGCTCAGAATAATTCTTAGCACGTTCGAGGACGAACGTTTATTTAAGAGGTGGAGGATGTAACAACCCGACTTATCGTTTTGAGATTTAGCGTCCTGTTCAGTGGTTTAAGATCTTGAGCAGCTTTGTAATGCTTATTATAACGTACGTGTGTGGTCGAGTTTGGTTTTCGGAAGATTCTGAATTAAATTGAAAGAACAATTCTTATTATTTAAGTTTAAATGAAAAGAATAGACCAGAGTTTGACTTTTGAGAAAACGACTTCGGAATGGAGTTTTGATAATTCCAATAGCTTTGTATGGTGATTTCGGATTTTGGTGTATGTACGGATTTGGATTTGGAAGCCCGTAGGACAATTCGGCACATTTTGGCGAAAGTTGGAAAAGTTGAAGTTTACAAATATTCATAAATTCGACTGTGAGTCGATTTGGTTGATATCGCTGTCGGATTTTGATTCCGGAAAGTTAAACAACTTCATTATGTCATTTAATACTCGTGTACAAAATTTGAAGTCATTCCGAATTGATTTGATACGTTTCGATGCAAAATATAGAAATTGGAAGATTTGAAAACTTATAATTCGATTCGATGCGCGATTCATAATTTCGGCGTTGTTTGATGTGGTTTAAGGCCTCGACTAAGTTCGTATTGTATTTTTGGACGTGTTGGTATACTTGGTTAAGTTCCCGAGGGCCTTGGGTGGATTTTGAAATGTTAACGGATTGATTTTTGGACTTGAAGGAACTACTAGAAATTTGTTGTTGGTGTCTTCGCTTCTGCGGAAGCTTCATTGCAGAAGCAACCTCCACGAAGCGAGGTGCTCATCGCAGAAGCGATCAGGGAAGGTTGCTGGAGAGGCATCGCAGAAGCGAAAAACTCCACGCTTCTGCGGCTTTGCAGAATCGACACAATAGTCGAGGAGCGGACACTAACCTCGCACCTGCAATTCTTGTAGGAGCGGAAATGCTCCCGCAGATGTGAGTGGTCGACTGGGCAGTGCACTTCACAGGTGCGCATTTGCGGTCACAAAAGCGAGTCCGCAGAAGTGAAAATCGGACAGAAACTTAAGGATTGATTATCTGTCATTTCTTAATTTTCGATTGAAATTTTTGGAGCTCGGTTCATGAGCGATTTTGGGGATTCATGACTTGACTGGGGTAAGTGTTCTATATCCGATAGTGATTATACTTCATAAATCAATGGTTATATTCATCGTTTAATTTGAGTTTTAATGGAGGAAATTGGGATTTTTGTAAAACTTTCCAAAAACGGAAATTCAAGATTTGGAAGATGATTTGTTATTGAAATTCGATAAAATTGGTATGGTTGAACTCGTATCGGAATGGGTGTGGTTTAGATCAAATTCTGTCGGGTTCCGAGAGGCAGGCCCCACATTGACTTTTGGTTGACTTTATAATGTAAAATTTTAAATCTACATTTTATTATCCGAAATTATTTCCGAAGAATTTTAATGAAGTTATACAATTAATTTGGATAGATTTGAGCTGTTCGGATGTCAATTCAAGAAAGAAACCTATTTTGGAATATCGGCCTAACTTCGTTAAAGTAAGTGTCTTGTCTAACTTTG
>AWOL01S0068113.1:0-59921 GCA_000715115.1 Nicotiana otophora
AATGGTACCGCAAGCAACACGATTGATAATTTTTCAATCTTCTTCTCCAATAACATCTGGCTTTTTTATTCAATGACAATATCTAGCCCTTGTTGAAAAAGAACATCTAGAACCTCGCCTTGCCACATCTCAAAATGTCCTGACCCGTCAAAAATTTCTACCGTAAATTTCGCATTTGACACAATTCTTGTCATAAGCGAAGATGCCAACGATGACGTATTATTGACACTTGATGTAGATTCTTCTTGTTTATTGTCTTCCATTTTGACACAAATATTATTTAGTAGCTGACGACACAAATCAAGATTATTTCCTTTCTGGTGTGGAAGATCAGACTAAGCTGCAACCACAGAGCATACTCAGATAGAACCTTGACTCAGTTACCAAGATAGATCTTTTCTGATGTGGAAGATCAGACTATGGTGCAACCACAGAGCATACTTAGATAGTACCTTGGCTCTGATACTAATTGTTGCGAAAGCCAAATGTATATAGTGTGAATGAGTCACAACTACTATACCAAAAATTATGACAACCACTAAATAATAAACAAGACAATAAGACAACAATAAAAGAACACCAGAATTTACGAGGTTCGGCCAATTTTGCCTACTTCCTCGGACACAATCAATATTTTATTCCACTCCAAAATTACAAGTGAAATAATACTAAAGAGAGAAGATACAAATGCCTTAAGAAGATAAAAAAGGCAAATGAGAGGTGTACTTAAATCCTAAACATTAGGCCTCCTTTTATAGGGTGAAATTCCCATTCAAAATTGTCATCCACCGATATGGGACTTTTGACAATTTCAACATCCACTACATCACTTTTGTTATAGTCGTAGGAGTATATTATTTTGTTTATTGTTGGCTTGTTGCCTTGTTGTTCCTTTTCTTGTCTTTCTTTTTCTTTTTCTTTTTATGATTGCTTGCTATTCTTATTAAACTTCATTTTAGTTCAAAAAAATTTAAAGCTTTCTACAAAGTGAATTCTGGTTCTCTTTTCATAAGTTTTACTAAACGAATGAGAGTGCTTTATTGAAATTACTTGTAATCTTTTAATTTAATTTAGTTTAGTTTATATTGAAATTGTTAATTTGTGTTATACTCAAAGTTTTAGCTTGGCGTAAAATATTTTTTTCTTTAATCATCTTGGATCAATTAGTTTAGTTTAAACCTCTTTTTTACCATGTCTTTTGTTTGTAACTTTGTACGTTATATTTCTTAGAGTTATAATACGATTTTTAAGTTGGTTAAATATTTTGTTGGTTAAAATTGCTAAATTTTCTGAAATAATATTTTTAATTATATAGATAAATTTTAAACATTTAAAAAAATATTTCCCAAACTTTTAAAAAAAATGGCTTCATTTTGAAGTCGTGATGGAAACAAAAAAAAAAGAGCATTGCGCAATTGGTGTTTATTGGTGCACTTATACAATTGACTACCACGATCTTTGACTGAACCCGCTTGTATAAAATTCTGGATCCATCATCATTTCCTTCATCTTTCCCATCATCATTTCCTTCATCTTCCCCATCGTCACTGCCTTCATCCTCACCATCGTCCTCATCACTCTCTGAATCCCCAGTAGAAGCAGCATCTTCACTCTCAATTTCACTTTCTTTCCTTCTCAAAATTTCGCCAATCCAACCCAACTTAGTTCTAGGCACCTCCTCAAGATCATCGCCAGATACAGTTCTTGGGTCTTTAACCAATTTACTGTTATCATCAGATGCATTTCCATCTTCATCACTCTTATCATCATCAACAGCCATTCTCTTCTGACATTCTTGCTGAAAAATGAAAAAGCTTTGATTTGAAAATATCTACTATATTCAAAACATAAATGCTACTTATCCTACCAAAACGATGTCAATCGTAATAGTGTTAGATCTTTGAAATAATAATCCAGCTAAATTTCCTTGCTTAGAAAATACATTATCTGTTTAAAATATACATGAACAGATTAATAATTCTAAAGCTATCAAGAATAAGAGTCAGCTATGACTGGATCGCAGATACATCTTCCACGCCAGCTCTTACCATACGCAACAATATCAACATCCAAAATCTGCCCTCAAGGTCCATAAGTGTAATATGAGTACAACCGATCTCATGTACTCAATAAGTAACAAACCTATCCTTAGGTTTAAAGTAGTGGCAAGCTTGGACAAAGGTTAGAATCCAACATCAACAATCAAGAAACAACTCAGAATAAGATAAATGAAATAATGCAAGTACTAACTCAAGATATGATACTCGTACATAATTTTCGGAAAAATAAGTATGCCTTTTTCAAGTATAATAGTAAAACCCAAATCTTTTACCGAAATCACCAAAATATATGAGTGAATTTGAAAATTGTGATTTTCCCAAAAAATTCTTCCACATTAACAAATTTCATTATCATATGGCATGAGGAAAAAATATTTCTCTATGCCTACATGTCAAATATGCATGTCAAATGCAATGCATCACAGTGATTTATCATGTGCTCACACTTTCAGAGTACTCAATCTCATTGTCTCGCACTCTCACTCATCACGCTTAATACTCAGCACACTCAGTCACTCAGCACTGTACAAGGCAGATTCAACCCAAACATAAATATATCCTCACACTCAGTCACTCAGTACTGCATAGGGCAAATCCATCCCAGGGCAGATCCAACCCAAATATAAATAGTAACTGCGCTCACTGTGGGTGTGCAGACTCCAGAGGGGCAGATGCAGCCCAAGCACTATAATAAGCCAAAGCCTGGCATGAATCAATAAAACAAGCTGCTGAGTGCAACTCGATCTCATAAATATCCTCACAAGCTTCACCCAGTCATCAATCTCTCTAGTCTCTTATGCTAAACAAATGTCATAAACATCATCCCAAAATGATGATATGAGGTATTAATACATAGCAACAAAGACTGAGATATGATATGAAATGAATAAATATGACTGAGTACAAAATTATAGTTAAAATATATAACTCAACAGCAGAAATGACTTCCGTGGGTCCCAATAATACAAGCATATGCTTAAGTATGATTTCTAACATGCGTCACAGCTCAGTTTCGCTAACACATGAAAAATACATGGAAAAATAACAAGTTATTTGATTACACAGCTCCACGGAATCTATCGAGTCACAATTTCTATGATGCACACTAACACGCCTGTCACCTAGCATGTGCATCACTTCAAAATCAATCACATAACACGTATAATTAGGGATTCACACCCTCAACTTCAAGTTTAGAAGTATTACTTACCTCGAACAGGCCGAATCCAATACCGAGCAAGCTAAACAATATTCTAGAAATTTCATTTCGCGTGCATCAACCTCTGAACGACTCAAACCTAGCCAAAAGCAACTCAATTACATAAATTATCGCCTAAGGAAATAATTTCAAATAATAAAGGTCGAATTTATAATTACAACTCTGAAGTCAACCAAAAGTGAATGTGAGGCCCACACCTCGAAATCCGACAAAAGTTATAAAATACGAACACCCATTCAACCACGAGTCCAACCATACCAAATTTACCAAACTCCGATATCAACTCGTCCTCCAAATCCTCAATTTAAAATCTAGAAAATGTCTACCATTTTCAACCCAATGCATAATTTGTTGATAAAAATAACAATAGATTCGTGTAATTTAACAAAACTCGAGTTAGGAATTCTTACCCCAATATTTTTCTTGAAAATATCCCGAAAGATCGCCTCACACCGAGCTCAAAATTTCAAAAAGGAAAAAATGAGATGAATCAGAACTTAAGTTATGCTATCCAGGGATTTACCCTTCGCGATCTCGAAACACAAAAAGTTTCCAGAACAATTTTACTCTATGTTATCGCGGCCATTTCCCCGCGACAACGATGAAGAAACTTCTATTAACTCTTCCCAAACTCTTCTCAGATAACATGTAGTATAATAGCCATAACATTTAGTACATAACCCAAATACTAAACAGTTTGATTTTCTGAAAACTAGAAAAAATGAGCTACAACTTTCATTTTTGATCATCTTCAAATTCCTTATAGATTGCAAGTATAAGCTTCCAAAGTCGGGTCACTAACAGTAGAATTTTCCTCTACGCGATTGCGAAAAGCCTTCAGTGATCGCAATTTACAGGCCCATTTTTTCCATTTTACTCTTCGCGATCGAGGCCAATTCTACGTGATCGCAATGCACACTGGTGTAGCCAAAAACCAACAACTAACAACGGACTAGAAATGGTCTGAAACCACCCCGAAACTCACCCGAGCCACTCGAGACCCTGTCCGAGTATACCAACAAGTCCCATAAAATAATACGGACTTACTTGAGGTCTCAAATCACACATAACAACATCAAAACAACAAATCACACCTCAATTCAAACTTAGAAATGTTTTGATATTTTGATTTCCAAAACTCGTGCTGAACCATATCAATTCAACTCAGAATAAACTCAAATTTTGCGTACAAGTCCTAATGAAGCTATTGAATTTTTCAGAACCACAATCTGAATCCGATATCATAAAATTCAAATCCCGGTCAAACCTACGGATATTCAAAAACCTTCAAATTTCTAACTTTCGCCGAATAATGCCGAAACCTTCTAGAATATCCAAATGAAATTTTGGGCATACGCCCAAGTCCAAAATTACCATCCAGACCTAACAAAATTATCAAAACTTTGATCCGAGGTAGAATACTAAAAAGCCTAACTTGGTCAATTCTTCCAACTTAAAGCTTCAACTATGAAATTCATTCTTCCAACTAATTCTGAACCACCTGAAAATCAAAAACCGACGATTCACATACGTCATAATACATCATACAGAGTTACTCATGACTTTAAATAGTTTAATGGAACGCAAATGCTCAAAATGACCAATCGGGTCGTTACATCCTCCCTCACTTAAACATACGTTCGCCCTCGAACGTGCCAAGAGTTGTTTCTAAGCCTTCAAATCACTGTGCCACCTTACCATGCACATACTCGGGGGTGATCCTACATCACACTATCCCATATAGTCCAACACAACATAAATGAATATCACTACTTTAACCTTAGTCCGTAAACCTTAGAATTCAATTTCCAACATCCAAACTTTTCTACAAGACCCGAATCTTGCATCTACTCACTGCATAAGTCTGAACAAGCTGTATTAAGACTTAACCATAACCCATGATATAATCACATAACATACCACACAACTCGCATACTTGCAGCACAATCCCGATCACAGTAACTACTTAAAATAAACCCGGTACCAGTATTAAACCCCATATCAAATAAAACATTATTCCAAAAGCTTTGTACACTGTCGATAATGAAAGAAACACATAGAAGCTCATAACCACTTATCAGTTCAACAAGTAATGGAGCTTTCCCTCGTTCGACAAGGACCATAGCCAATTATCTAAGTCGACTTCTAAAAGCATTCCTCCCAAACACACCGTAATCAACCTGACAGTACCCATTTTAGGTCCAACGACCTTATATCATCAGACATAACTATTCTACAGACATGCCACACCGATAAAATGCAAGCCACAAACTGTGCCATTCGTGCACCAATAAGAAACAATTCAATGTACTTAAACATAGAAAATGATTCAAATGAGAGAACCATCATGCTAGTTCAATAAGTACCACCATAACACAATGCTATGAACTCATCACCCATAGTGGAACCAAAATACATGAATCTAATATAAAGGATCATATCCCAACACAACTCTGTTGCAATGTGTGACCCATCCAAACACCGATCCAGTAACGGTAACCAGCTCTCCTAGGGCTCACTTCAACATCAATCGTGCAACTCACGTGTTGCACTAACAGCTCACGTGCTATAGTATCAATACTTAGAGCCGCACAGACAACTCACGTGCTGCACGAACAACTCACGTGCCAATCATATCGTAACGACCCAGTTGGTCATTTTGAGTATTATAGTCACATTCCCCCATTTACTACTTATTCTATGCTCAATTGTTATTTTATGACTTTGTAGTTAGTTCGATTTTGGGAATGTTTCAGAATGAGTTGAGACTCTTAGTCTCAAGGTTGGATACTTAATTGGAAAAGGTTGACAGGATATTGACTTATATGTAAACGACCAAAGAATAGAGTTTTGACGATTCCAATAGCTCCGTATGGTAATTTTGGACTTAAGAGTGTGTCCTGATAGTGATTCGGAGGTCCGTAGTTGAATTTGACTTGAAACAGCGAAAGTTGGAAAATTAGAAGTTTTGGAAATTGAAAAATTTGACCGAGAGTTGACTTTATGGTTATCGGGCTCGGATTTTAGTTTCGGAAATTTTAATATATCCGTTATGTTATTTATGACTTGTGTTTAAAATATGAGGTCAATCGGACTTGATTTGATAGGTTTCGGCATCAAATGTAGAAGTTGGAATTTCTTAGTTTTCATTAGGCTTGAATTAGGGTGCGATTCGTGGTTTTAGCATTGTTTGATGTGATTTGAGGCCTTGAATAAGTTCGTATGATGTTTTAGAACTTGTTGGTATAGTTGGTTGAGGTTTCGGGGTCCTCCGGTGGATTCTAGATGGTTAACGGATCAAGCATTTGACTTAGAGGAAATCTGGAATTTTGCCTCTGGTGTGACCACACCTGTGAAGGATTTGATCGTAGGCGCGAAGCCGCATGTGTGCAAAAATTATCGCAGAAGTAGCTGGGTGTGGAGCTGGGCAGTGCTCGCAGTTGTGAAGGTTTTGCCCGTACCTGCGCAGTTGCAGATGCAAAATGGTGATCACAGAAGCAGAAAATGGGAAGGGGAGTTGCCTTCGTAGAAGAGACGAACTTTACGCAGAAGCGCGTCTGCAGGTGCAGAATCAGGGAAATTGACGAGCGCAAAATACACACTTAAATATGCTCGCTAGTCGAATATAGTATAGAAAAATATCGTATCCACAGGGATTGAATTTAAATAGTGTTTTCGTAGCTTCTAGTTTAATTGCTATCCAAGAGGATCGGAAATGTAGATTTGTGTGATGAAAACTAAAATACTAAAAGTCTAAACTATTGGCTAATGACAGTCGTAATAAGAGTAAACAAAGAAGATATCAATGTGAGAAAATAAGGGTTGATTGGATAGATGCAAGATACTTGTCTGAGATTTAACTCTAGTCAATTCACTTATAAGGTTCAAGAGAGTCTCTCGAATTCACTCAATTATTAGTTCAACATTCAGTGGAAACTCCTCTCTCGATTAAATCTCAACCTCACAAGATGAACTAAGTTAAGCGCGGTAAAGATATGTAGGAATTCGTAGTGGATTAGTCTTTAGGAGAACCTCTGTCCATTATCCTCCTAATTGGTCTAAACAATAATTTAACTAGCCTCTTTCGATTACTAAGAAGAATCAATGAATTCAACCAACAAGATAATGCAAAAACATCACAAGCTATGCCTCTCTCGATTACATGAACTAGTGAATATAGATGCAACAATTAAAACATCCAAAAACGATTCAATACATAAAAACTAGAGTTAATATCCACAAAACAATATCAATACACCGAATCCATCAATGCCTAAAGAGAACTACTCCATAGATGTGGAGTAATTCATCACAAATAAAGTTAAGTTAAAGGAAAACATACAACAATCCAAACTCTTGTCTTGAGTGAGGATTGAATGATGAAATCCTTATGCTCTTGCTTTTCCCACTTCTCCTTAGCATCCTTAGGTCTAAAGTATGTTAAAAGTCCATAAAATAACATTTTTCCATGTATATATACCAAGTAAGGTTGGGCCCAAGAGAAAACACCCTTTTCTACGCGAAATAAGACACTTTCCGACATTGGACATGCGCGGCCGCACACCTGGGAATGTGCTCGCGCATATGGCCGTGCACTTTGGATGGTCTTTTACCTCACTTGCACGCCCAGTGAGCGCCCAGTGCGCGCTTGCGCACCTGGGTGGCGCCCTGATCGATTCTTCGTTTCTCTCGTTAAGTGCACGATTGTCCGTTGATCCCCGAACATGGTCCCAACTTAATCCTTGCGCTTTTACTCAGACTTCAAAACTCCAGAATAGCTTGAATTCATTCCATAACATTTACATAGATCAGGATCACTCCTACAAGGCATAAAACACACAATTAATGCAAAGCACTAGCGATTAACACTCAAACTCAATTAAAGTGTAGTAAATTAGAGTGCGTTAAGCAACTAGAATACGCAATTATAGCCTACCATCAACACCCCACATTTAAATCATTGCTCGTCCTCGAGTAATCAAACTACACTTTATAATGACACGACCTTTTTTTAACAACTCACATAACTCATCATACCAAGAATATTTAAAATCGATTAAGCACAATAGTATAACATCCTAGCCTCAAGATTTGACTCAAAAACACCATGCATTAATTATAACCCACTCACTTACTCCAACATAGAGGTCAAGCATTACCTTTCCTTCATGAATCAAGGGCCCCCACAATAAAAGAGAGTAGTTCCACTTACAATATACATTAAGAACAACTAGGAACTCAAGATAGACATAATTCACTCACTCTCAAAAATAACATTCATATGCGACAAACGATGAACCATAGGCTTGCCCGTAGTGTACTACTCTACTAATTGAGCTTATTGATTTATGAATCAAGTAGGACTTTAATTGGTTGTAATGTAAGCGGCAAGATGGGTAGGATTCATTTAGATATAAGAGTGACTACACCTCCCTAAGCACTTTAATACATACATCTCATTGTTAAAACCCCACACTTATGTCAAACCAAGACTCCACCTTCACATCAATTTACATTAACTCCCAACTTCTTTAAACACAAATACATCAAGAGTTACCACTTATCAATAAATAATTTTCACAACAATACACTATGTCTATTTTATTTTTTATTTTTCAATTTAAGTGGCTCTTACTTTTTCAAATCAGTACACCTTTCTCCTTATTTCATTAGCTCCACTAAAAAGCCAACCCAATCACCCCATACTTCAACTTTTACAACGTTCATATAATTTCAAGTGCTCACGAGAGGTAAATAGTTCAAATAGATGGTTAATTCAAACAAATGGGTAAGGCTTGTAATGTGGTTACCATAGAAACAAGATTACAGGATCAAAGGGGTTAACTAAGATATAATAATTGGCTGGTAGAAGCATGTAACTGGCTCAACAAAGAAATGCCTATATCACTTCCAAGACTGAATAAAACTACTATTTCACTTTGAAAACACACAGGGCAAGTTCTAGACATCAAATGCAATATACAGAATAACACAAACTCTCTTACACACATGGAATATAACTCACTCAAGATTGGATTATCAAGACACTCTAGTCAAACCCACACTTTAAGTTGTGTCATATCCCCATGACACACAATTAAAAAGAATAAGGTAGAGAAAACTTTCCTGAATCTCTAGTTGGGGTCTAAGTCAAAGTTGGGCTCCATTATTCTTGCCCGAACTCGTGCACAAATTCATGCGGACAACTTCTTCTCAGCCTTCTTCGGATACACCCCACACTTGTTTTCTCAATCACTGGGACCTTCTCTTTTGAGCTTTTCACTCTCCACTCTACACTTGTAGCTGGCTTCTCCTTTCTCACCCCCATCTCCACATTCATCTCGAAAGTCACCATCTCGTCACCCACTCTAAGCATGAGCTTTCTATCATGTATGTCTAATATTGCTATGCCCGTCGCTAAGAATGGTCTTCCTAAGATAAGGGGGACCTATTTTTTCTCCTCCAACTTCACCACAATGAAATCTATCGGAAATACAAACTTAGCTACCAGAACTAAGACATGTTCAACTATCCCCTCAGGTATCAAAGTTGTTTGGTCGGCCAGCTACAAAGATATTGGTGCAGACCTTATCTTTCCAAGATCATTCTCCAATTTTCTGTAAATAGATAAAGGCATTAAATTAATTGAGGCACCAGAATCACACAAAGATTTATCAAAATTAAGAGTGCCTAATGAGCAAGGTATAGTAAAACTTCCTGGATCTCCACACTTTTGTGGGAGTTTGTTTTGCAAGATTGTGCTGCAATGATCTGTGAGCTTGACCACTAAGGTCTCTTCTATCTTCCTCTTCTTTGTAAGGATCTCCTTCAAGAATTTGGCATAAGCTGGCATTTGTGAGAGCACTTCTGTGAATGGAAAGTTTACATTAACATGCCTCAGAATCTCTAGAAATTTCTCAAACTGCTTGTCCAGCTTTTTTCTATATAACTTATGGGGAAAGGGTAGAGCATGCATATGCTCGCTCTCATTAGATTCCTCCCTTCTTGAAGTTTCCTCCTTTTTTTTCTCAGCTCATTTCTTGCCTTTCTTCTTCTTATCAACTTCATTTTCAGCTGCTCCTCAACTTCTTTTCAGGTACACTCTCTTGTTGGATAGGAGCATGATCTTTCAACATTTGCCCGCTTCTCAAGGTCACAACATACACCGTTTCTTTAGGATTTATCTCAGTGTCAGCTGGTAGAGTACCTGGGATTCTCTGAGACAATATAGTTGCAAGTTGTCCCACTTGCTTTTCCAAGTTTCGCAAACCAGTGCCAAGTTCTTTAATAGCTGAACCATGAGCATCTATTCTCTCATCTGTCTTGACAATGAAGGACTTCATTAGATCTTCTAGCCTAGACTGAGTGGAACGTTGAGGCTGGAACTGCGGCCTCGGTTGATTCACAAAACAAGGAGCTCCTTACCCTTGAAATATGGGATTGTTTTGTTGCCATGCGTTTGCCGTTACCCCAGGTGAACTCCATGAAAAACCGGGGTGCTTCTGACCCATTGCATTGAAGTTATAATTCCCGAGAGCATTAACTTCCTCGGTTGAGGCTTGACACTCATGAGTATGGTGTCCCCTTCAACATATGTCGCATGCTGGATGGGGCTCACTGTGTATCAAGGCTAAGGTCAGCTTCCTTATTTCTTTGGCCATGGCATCAAGTTGTACCTGCACCGATGTGTTAGCATCAACTTGGTGAACAACAGTTGATCTTCTTCTTTTAGCAATTTCAGAGGGGCACTGATTTGCGTCTTCAGATAACTCATTAAGAATTATGACTATCTCTTTTAGAGTCTTCTTCATCAATGGGCCTCCAGCTACATTACTCAATGTTCTTCGTGAGGTTGGTATCAATCCATCCAAAAAGTCCTAGAGTTGCATCCAGAGTTCAATTCCACTATGTTGACACTTTTGCACTATCTCCTTAAACCTCTCCAAGCTTCAAACATAGTTAAACATCGTGCAACCTTTTCTCTTTGCCGGGCTGTCTCTCTTCCAGCCTAATCAACATTATCCCCATCTCCCGCCATAACTTTCTTGGTTGAGGATTTACCAACCTTCTCTTTATTCTCGAGGAGATTTCTTTCCTTCCTCAACTGTCGCAGTTGTTTCTCGATTTCTGGTTTGCATGGTAGCAATTCCTTCCCAAAGGATCGAGTCATGCACCAATCTAACCTGTAGCCAGCGAACAGTCAAGTAACACCAAATGTAAAAAGAGAAAAAAAATAAAAGAAAAAGAAAAATTCCTGAATTAGGACTACAAATTATTTCAAACACTATTAATTTCCAATCCCCGACAACGATGCCAAAAATTGACTAGCGCAAAACACACACTTAAATATGCTCGCTAGTCGAATATAGTATCGAAAAATATTGTATCCACATGAATTGGATTTAAATAGTATTTTCGTAGCTTCTAGTTTAATTTCTATCCAATAGGATCGACAATGTAGATTTGTGTGATTAAAACTAAAATTAACTAAATGTCTAAACTATTTGCTAATGACAATCGCAACAAGAGTAAGCAAAGAAGACATAAATGGGAGAAAATAGGGTTGATTGGATAGGTGCAATACATGTCTGGGATTTAACTCTAGTAAATTCACTTATAAGATTCAAGTGAGTCTCTCACATTCACTCAATTAGTAGTTCAACATTCAGTGGAAACTCCTCTCTCGACTAAGTCTCAACCTCACAAGATGAACTAAGTTAAGCGCGGTGAAGATATGCAGGAATTCGTAGTGGATTGGTCTTTAGGAGAACCTCTTTCATTTATCCTCCTAATTGGGTCTAAGAAATAATTTAACTAGCCTCTTTCGATTACTAAGAAGAATCAATAAATTCAACCAATAAGATAATACAAAAACATCACAAGTTATGCCTCTCTCGATTACATGAACTAGTGAATATAGATGAAACAATTAAAATATCCAAAAACGATTCAATACATAAAATCTAGAGTTAATATCCACAAACAAATATCAATACACCGAATTCATCAATCCTTAAAGAGAACTACTCCATAGATGTAGAGTAATTCATCACAAATAAAGTTAAGTTAAAGGAAAATATACAACGATCCAAACTCTTGTCTTGAGTGAGGATTGAATGATGAAATCCTTGTGCTCTTGCTTCTCTCACTTCTACTTAGCCTCCTTAGGTCTAAAGTATGTCAAAAGTACAGAAAATAACACTTTCCATGTATATATACCGAGTAGGGCCGGGCCCAAGCGAAAACACCTTTCTTACGAGAAATAGGACACTTTTGGGCATTGGGCGTGTGCGGACGTGCATCTAGGAGTGTGCTCGTGCATATGGCCGTGCACTTTGGATGGTATTCTGCCTCACTTGTGTGCCCAGTGCACGCTCGCGCACCTGGGTGGCACCCTACTCGATTCTTCGTTTCTCTCGTTAAGTGCATGATTGACCGTTGATCCCCGAACACGATCCCAACTTAATCCTTGAGATTTTACTCAAACTTCAAAGCTCCAGAATAGCTTGAATTCATTCCATAACATCTACATAGATCAGGATTACTCCTACAAGGCATAAAACATACAATTAATGCAAAGCACGAGCGATTAACGCTCTAACTCAATTGAAGTGCAGTAAATTAGAATGTGATAAGCAACTAAAACATGCAATTATAGCCTACCATAAACTGCACAAGTGAAGGAGCTGAGGTTCAGTGAGTTCTACAGGTGCAGAAGAATTGATCGCAGAAGCAGTATCGCGGAAGCGACGAAATAGGCCGCAAGTGCGAAACCCTTGGGTAGTGTATAAGTCGAAGGGTCCAAGATTCTTAATCATTTTGGACCTTTCAAGCTCGTGTTTGGGTGAATTCTGAGCGAGCTGTTATGGGACTTCTTGAGATAAGTCACTTGTGATCGTTTTTATTCAATAATAATGAATTATCACTGACGTTTGCGACTAGTGTACATGATTTTGAGGTGTAATTCGAGAATTTTGGCCTAGGAATTTTAAAATTAGAATTGGGAATTTGAGGGACGAATTGATGTCGGAATTTGGTAAATTTGGTATGTTTAGATTTGTGGTTGAAAGGGTATTCGTATTTTGTAACTTTTGTCGGGTTCCAATATGTGGTTCCACTGCTGACTTTTGAGTTGGCTTTTCGGATTTTAATTTGGAAACATAGCATTTTCATTTAGAATTAGTTCTTATACCTCGTATTGATTGTATCGAATTATTTGTGACTAGATTCGAGGCATTCATAGGCCAATTCGCGAGGCAATGGCTTATTGGAATAGAGAATTGCATGATTTGAGGTAAGTAGCACTTATAAACTTGGTGCTGAGGGTATGAAACTCTGAATATACATGTCACGTGTTTGTTGTTTAGGTGACGCACATGCTATGTGACGGGCGTGCACCATGTGAATTATGACTCGGTTAATTCTGTGGAGGTGTGTAGTTACCAAATCTTGTTTTTTCCATGAAATTACTAGGTGGTGGAGTAATTGAGTTATGATCCATACTAGAAACCATTTTAGGCTATATGCTTATTTCATTGAGACCCGCTAAGGTCATTTTTGATGTTGAGTTATTTTCTTAAAATGTGCAGTTACATACTCAATCATATTCATTCATTTGCATATCATATCTCAGTCTCTGTCATCACTTGTTGTCACATCATGTTATAATTTCTTGGGTTGATTGGTATGAGATTTGTGAGTACGAGAGACTGGAGAAATTGATGATTGAATAGGGGCTTGAAGTCCGGATTGTGAGTGATATTAAGGGTATCCGGTTGCATGTCGCAGCATGCCACATTTGCTTTATATGTATTATTATTATTATTATTATTATTATTATTATTATTATTATTATTATTATTATTATTATTATTATTATATGGATCTGGCTGCACGTCATGACAGGCTCTATGGGATGTATATGTATTATTGATGGGATTGGGTAGCACGCCGCAGTAGACCATGATGTCTTATATTAGCGCTTGGGCAGGATCCTCCCCTCCAGAGTCAGCACACCCACAGTGAGCGCAATTTCTATTGATTCATGCTAGGATTTGGCTTATTATTTACATTTGGGCTGGATCTTCCCTGTACAGTAACGAGTGATTGAGTGTGATGAATGCGTATTGAGATAGTTAGGTTGAGTAGTATGAGAGTATGAGTACACGAGGAATTCATTGTATTGCATCACATACGACATGCACATTGACATGTAGATATAGAGATGTCATATTCATCATATCATTCAGACTCAGTCTATTTTTCATGTTAGTATCAGAGCCTAGGTTACATAGGTCTCACGAGTCATGAGCAGGTTAAGTAGAGTCTTGCAGATCGGTACTGAGACTTCTGTACTTATCTTCGGGAGGCTGCCGAACCCGTAGGAAAACATCACTTTCTTGTGATCGTATCGTGTGAATTTGTTGATTTCTGGAAACTAAACTTATGTTATTCTATTCTCTCACAAATGGTGAGTAGACGTGCTATCGAATCGAACTGTCATCCATTAGCACCACTAGCTAGGGCCACGAGGGGCCAGGGTCGTGGTAGAGGCCGAGGTGCAGCTCTTACAAAACCTAGAATAACACGGACCTACCAGTTGCTCCAGCTCAGGAGTAGACTCCAGATGAAGTTGACCTGGTGGGGCTAGCTCATGCACCAGTTGTGCCCATTATGATTCCAAGCCTTCAGGAGAGTTTGGCCTAGATATTGACTATTTGCACTAGCCTTGCTCAAGCGGTTTCAACTCAGGCTGTACCAGCCACTTCTCAAGCCACGAGAGGTACTCATACTCCCATTGCCCGTACTCTAGAGTAGGGGGTGTAGGGACTTCAGGCATCATAGGTACCACCAGTCTAGCCGGTTGCAGTTGCTTAGGCCCAGGTGTGTCCCATTATGAATGATGAGGAGCAGAAGAGACTAGAGATGTTTGGGAGGCTCACGCCTCCAACATTCTGTGGGGCTGAGTCAGATGATGCCCAGGACTTCTTGGATAGATGCCAACTAATTCTTTGCACGATGGGTATTCTGGAGACTAGTGGGATCTCATTCACTACTTTTCAACTGATGGGGGCATCCTTCAGATAGTGAGAGACCTATCAGAGGAGCAGACCAGTCGGTGCTGAACCACTTTCATGGCATGAGTTCTCCGTTCTCTTCTTGGAGAAGTTTATGCGATAGACTCGTAGGAAGGAGCTGTACGAGCTATTTGAGTAGCTACATCGGGAGGGTATGTCTCAGACCCAGTATGAGATGAGGTTTTTAGAGTTGGCTCATCACACAGTTTGGTTGGTTCCCACAGAGAGAGGGAGGATTAGGAGGTTCATTGATGGCCTCAACTATCAGTTGCATTTTGATATGACTCTGAAGAATGTATCAGGTGCCAAGTTCGATGAGGTAGCAGATATTGCTCGGCAACGAGAGATGGTCCGTGGTCAGGAGCGTGAGTAGAGGGAGTCCAAGAGGCCTTGTAGTTCGGGTGGTTCCAACGATGTTCTTTCTGAGGGATGGTCCTATCATAGAAGGGGTCATCCTTATAGGCCAATGCATATGGCTCGTCAGGGTCATCATAGGGCATCAGCTATCCATGGTTCATACAGTGCTCGTCCGGGTCAGTCATCTCTTAGTCCACTTCCAGATCAGAGTGCATCTCGTGCACTTTAAGTTCAGGGTTCATCTGCAGTAGGTTCCTCTGGTAGTTATTTTGGCTCTCAAGGTCCACATCGGCGCTTTTCGCCATTTTTCGAGAGAGATTGTTTTGAGTGTGGAGAGTTGGCCCATGTGAAGATGCATTGTCCCTACCTTTCACGAGGTCCAATTCAGTAGGGGATTTAGGCTACGAGTCCCGCACCAGTTACTATGCCACCCACCCAGCCAACTCGGGGTGGGGCTCAGGCAACCAGAGGTTGCCCTAGAGGGGGAGGCCGATAAGGTGGCAGTCAGGCTCGATTATATGTTATTCCTGCCAGGCCAGATGTTGTTTCTTCAGACACAGGGATCACAAGTATTGTCTCAGTGTTCCACAAGGATGCTTCTATATTATTTGACCATGGTTCCATATATTCGTATATATCATCATATTTTTCTCGTTATCTAGATATGCCCCACGAGTCCTTAGTTTCACCTGTCTATGTATCTATGCCGGAGGCTGATACTATTATTGTGGACTACATGTATCGGTCGTCTGTGGTTACTATTGGGGGATTGGAAGCGAGAATTGATTTCTTATTGCTTAGTATGGTTGAGTTTGATGTGATTTTGTGTATTGATTGGTTGTCTCCATATCATGCTATTCTGGATTGTCATGCTAAGACCGTGACATTGATGATGCCGGGGTTGCCGAGGATCAAGTGGAGAGGTTCTTTAGATTATGTTCCCAGCAGGGTGATTTCTTATTTGATGGCCCAACGGATGGTTGGGAAGGGATGTCTGTCATATTTGGCCTTTATGAGAAATGTTGGTGCAGATACTCCTACAATTGATTATGTTCCAGTGGTGCGAGACTTTCAGGATGTGTTTCCTACAAACCTACCAGCTATGCCACCCGATAGGGACATTGATTTTGGTATTGACTTTGTGCCGGGCACTCAACCCATTTCTATTCCTCTGTATTGTATGACACCAGCTGAGCTGAAAGAATTGAAAGAGCAGCTTCAGGAACTTCTTGAAAAGGGGTTTATTAGGCATAGTGTGTCGCCTTGGGGCACATTGGTTCTGTTTGTGATGAAGAAGGATGGTAGTATGCGGATGTGCATCAACTACAGGCAGTAGAACAAAGTTACAATCAAGAACAATTATCCTTTGCCGCACATATTATTTATTTGACCAATTTCAAGGAACGAGGGTAATCTCTGAGATTGATTTGAGGTCTGGGTATCACTAGTTAAAGATTCGGGATTCGAATATTCTAAAGACGACATTCAGGACCCGCCATGGTCACTATGAATTTCTCATGAGGTCGTTTGGACTGACCAACGCCCCAACATCATTTATGTATCTGATGAATAATGTATTTAAGAAATATCTTGATTCGTTTGTCATAGTATTTATTGATGATATCCCGGTACACTCCCGTAGCTAGGAGGAGCATGTCCAGCATTTGAGGATTGTATTACAGGGGTTGAGGGAGGAGAAGATTTATGCCAAGTTCTTCAAGTGTGATTTTTGGCTCAGTTCAGTGGCGTTCTTAGAGCACGTGGTTTCCGGTGAGGGAATCGAGGTAGACCCAAAGAAAATATAGGTGGTTCAAAGTTGGCCCAGACCGTCTTTAGCTACTGAGATTCAGAGTTTTCTCGACTTGGCCAGTTATTATCATCTCTTTGTGGAGGGTTTCTCGTCCATTGTAGAGCCTTTGACCAGATTGACCCAAAATAGTGCTCCATTTAGGTGGTCGGATGAGTGTGAGGAGAGCTTTCAGAAGCTCAAGTCTATATTGACTACAACTCTAGTTCTAGTTTTGCCTTTAGCGTCGGGTTCTTATACAGTGTATTGTGATGTTTCTTGGATTGGTATTGGGTGTGTCTTGATGCAGGAGGGTAGATTAATTGCTCATGCATCGCGCCAGTTGAAACCCCATGAGAAGCACTATCATATTCACGATTTGGAATTGGTAGCCATCGTTCATGCATTAAAGATTTGGAGGCATTACCTCTACGGTGTCTCTTATGAGGTATTTATGGATCATCGGAGTCTACAACACTGGTTCAAACAAAAGGATCTAAATTTGAGACAGCACAGATGGTTTGAGTTGTTAAAGGACTACGATATTTCTATTTTGTATCATCCCGGGAAGACCAATATGGTGGCCGATTCCTTGAGTAGAAAGGCTGTGAGAATGGGAAGTCTTGCATTTATTCTTGTTGGTGTTAGACCGCTTGCATCGGATGTCCAGGCCTTAGCCAACCAATTCATGAGATTAGATGTTTCAGAGCCCAGTCGAGTTCTAGCTTGTGTGGTTTCTCGGTCTTCCTTATATGACCGCATCAGAGAGCGTTAGTATGATGTGTCACGCCCCGACCTCGAGGAGCACGACCAGCGCTCAACCGAGATACCTCGGTCAAGCAAGCCTTTACAATACCTTCTACCCAACTCACCCATGAATATAGAGAAGAATACATCTCATTAATTTGATAGTAAGAGGTCATGTGAATAACACCAGTTCATTTCCATTAGTTACGTCATTAACAAGTCTCCAAAATAGTACATGGTACAATCATAGTTAAAGTGGAACAGATGATACGATTACAACATTTTTAGTTTAACCTTCCCAAAAACAAATACAACACACACTATGTCTACGGAGCCTCTAACAGGAACAAAAGAGTACTATGACAGTGCCGGCAACAAAGCTCCGGCTATACCTCAAAATGCTATGTACAAAGGATAAGTGATACAGGATCCCAAAATGAAGTGGGGCTCACCAAGTCAGTTGAAGAGAGAGTGTGCTGCTATCACTGATCAATACCACCTGCTATGGAACCACCTGCATCCATTAAAGATGCAACTCCCCCGACAAAAGAGATGTTAGTACACATGGAATAGTACTAGTATGTAAAACTATAAACACCATCTCAATAGAACGAGTAAAAGTAAACGGGGAATCAAATATGAAATCAATAAGAGACTCAAATAGTACCAAGGTGTCAAGTTAGGGGAAAGGTAAATTTCAAGTAGGTTTCAATAATTTAAGTTGGGAGATCTTTAGCACCGATACACCACCGTGTTTTAGCACGGAGTCTGATCTCAGACCGACCGGCTAAGTTGTCTTACCTCGAGACATACACTCATAATACCACCATGTGCGCGGCATGGCGTCCGATGTCAGCCCGATCGACTAAGCCNGACTCAAATAGTACCAAGGTGTCAAGTTAGGGGAAAGGTAAATTTCAAGTAGGTTTCAATAATTTAAGTTGGGAGATCTTTAGCACCGATAAACCACCGTGTTTTAGCACGGAGTCTGATCTCAGCCCGACCGGCTAAGTCATCTTACCCCTAGACATACCCCCACAATACCATCATGTGCGCGGCATGACATCCGATCTGAGCCCGATCGGCTAAGCCGTCTCACCATAATGTCATGTGGGGTGACATCACATCACATATCGCTAGCAATAATCTCATCCCATGTAAGGGAAAACATCTCAACACACCAATTTCATCCCTTATATGGGGAAATAGTCTCATCACATTAACATGGGGATTTATCCCTCAATCACTCCTACACCGGCACGTGTAGTTTCGGGGTTAGGTTGTTCCGACCTACCCTTCCTCGGTGGATAAATGATACTCTCAAGGTATTTATTATTAAAAGGATTTACCACTCAATTCATATTCTTTTATATGTCATTCGTTTTATTGGCACCATTGGCCATAACGCAATATCATCCTTGGCACGTTGGCCTTACTTCATAGTTCATGCTCACTATTTCAATTTCAAACATTATCATGCATAATCAACAACAAGGCCTTTCAAATTAAGAATTCTTACACAATTGACATGATAGTTTTCATTAAAATCACATTTTAAAATCATAACGTAATAACACACAGCCCATGCTTAATCACCTTCTCAAGTAGTAACTCAACATAACAAGAAAATTTGGAATACAATTGAACGCATATATATCTTTCGGCACAAGGCTTATTGAAATAAACAATTTGTAATGAGCAACACTGGACTTACAAGGCTATTGTGAGGTTCAATTCTAAGAGAAGAGTTTAGCCAGCATACCTTGCCTCGAGCTTTTTAAATTACTACAATGTTTCAAAAATCTTAGCCACTTCGATCTATTTAGAGATATAGAAAAATTGAACACAAATCAGGAAGGAGTTCGTAGTTCCATCTCACTTGAGTATTTTATCAAACACTAGGTAAGCATTAAGGTTTCAAGGTCCTCATATGGTGGACCTTTCACCCCACTACTTAAAGTTTACCCAAAAAGAGCGCAACAATCTTCCCACTACCCTTGGTGGTACATGCATGTAAAATAAAGAAATCTCACACCCAAGAATTGTTTGGCTTATTACCTATTTTCAATTAAAACCACGAAATTGAGGGCTATGGAGTAGAACCTTACCTCTAGGATGAAGACCTAGTGAATTCTTCTTGAAAATTCTTCAACTTTGAGCACAAATTGATGAATGATGAGCTTAGGAACTTCCCTTCTCACTCTATGGCACTCCCACTCTCTAGAATTATATGTTTTTTCTTTTAAAATGATCCCCACGACTGTTTTATAAGAATGGGGTCGGGTTTAAAAATTAGAAACAAAGAAGCCCTGATGCAGGTTTGCAGTGGAATATGAGACCGCATAATGCTTCTGTGGTCTACAAAATAGGCTGCATAATGGCCCTCCAGAACTGGGCACCCCTGCCTCACTCTTCGACCAGTCTACGGCCCGCAGACTTGTTCTACAGTCGCATAATGCACCGCAGAATGTTCCTCCTGAATTATGTTTGTGTTGGATCTGCGAGGAGTTATACGGCCTGCAAAATGATTACGCGGTCGCATAATGGTCCAAAACTTTTGCCTCAGTCTACGGCAGATATGCGGTCCGCAAATCAGTTCTGCAACCGCAGAATGGACCGTAGAAAATGCATTGTCTTTCCAAATGTTTTCTTCAACTTCCCAATGCACTGTTCAACCCAAAAGGTCTGAACTGCAGTGAGCAAGCTCGCCACAAGGAATCCCTAAAATTGCCAACACACAAGCCTACTTCGGCACCACGAAACCCTGAGTCTTAGGTAAATTTTTATGGGGCCTTACATGATGATCCCCATTTGCTTGTCCTTAAAGATACGGTTCAACACGATGATTCCAAGGAGGTTACTATTAGGATGATGAGGTGTTGAGGATGCTGTGTCAGATCTATGTACCCAATGTAGATGGGTTGCGTGAGTTTATTCTTGAGGAGGCCCACAGTTTGCGGTATTCCATTCATTCGGGTGCCACAAAGATGTACCAGGACTTGAGGCAGCACTATTGGTGGAGGAGGATGAAGAAAGACATAGTGAGGTTTGTAGCTCGGTGCCTAAATTGCCAGTAGGTGAAGTACAAGAATCAGAGACCGGGCAGATTGCTTTAGAGTCTTGATATTCCGGAGTGGAAATAGGAATGTATCACTATGGATTTTGTAGTTGGGCTCCCATGGACTTCGAGGAAGTTTGATGTTATGTGGGTGATTGTGGATCGATTGACCAAGTCCGTTCATTTTATTCCAGTTGGGACTACTTATTCTTCGAAGCGATTGGCTAAGATTTATATCCCCGAGATTGTTCGTCTTTATGGTATGCCAGTGTCCATCATGTCAGATTGGGGCACGCAGTTTACATAACAGTTTTGGAGAGTAGTGCAGCGAGGATTAGGCACACGGGTTCAGCTGAGTACAACATTTCATCCTCATATAGACGGACAGTCCGAGTGCACTATTCAGATATTGAAAAATATTCTATGTGCTTGTGTTAAAGATTTTGGGGGTTCTTGGGATCAGCTTCTGCCGCCTGCAGAGTTTTCCTACAACAACAACTACCAATCGAGCATTTAGATGGCTCCATACGAGGCTTTGTATTGGAGATGGTGTCGGTCTCCAGTAGGTTGGTTTGAGCCAAGTGAGGCTAGAATATTGGGTACTTACTTAGTTCAGGATGCTTTGGACAAGGTCAAGTTGATTCAGGATCGGCTTCGCACGGCACAATCTAGACAGAATATTATGCCGATTGGAAGGTTTGTGATATTACTTACATTGTGGAGGACAAGGTATTACTCAGAGTTCCACCTATGAAGGGTGTGATGAGGTTCGGGAAGAATGGAAAGTTGAGCCCTCGGTGTATTGGGCCTTTTGAGATACTTAAGAGGATTAGAGAGGTGGCTTATAAACTTGCATTGCCGCCTAGTCTATCGAGTGTACATCCAGTGTTCCATGATCCGGAAGTATGTTGGTGATCATTTCATGTTTTGGACTTTAGCACAGTTTAGTTAGCTGGTGATTTGACATATGATTTGGAGCCGGTGGCCATTTTGGACTGGCAGGTTCGAAAGTTGAGGTCAAAAATCACAACTTCGGTGAAAGTATAGTGGAGAGGCCAGCCAGCTGGGGAGGCTATTTGGAAGACCGAGCGGGAGATGTGGAGCAGATATCCACACCTATTTGAGACTCCAGGTATTATTCTAAACCCATTTGAGGATGAATGTTTGTTTAAAAATGGGAGAATGTAATGACTCGGCCGGTCATTTTGAGTATTATAGACCTGTTCCCCCGTTTGCTACTTATTCTAGGCTCAAGTGTTGTTATATGACTTCCCAGGGTAGTTGGTTTGGTTATGAGAATGTTTCGAAATGAGTTGAGACGCTTAGTCTCAAAGTTGGAAGCTTAAATTAAAAAAGTTGACCAGATGTTGGTGTCACGACCCAAAATTCGACTAGTCATGATGGCACCTAAACCAACCCGCTAGGTAAGCCAATTAATCACTAACCAATTCCAATAAAAATTTATAAAGCAATTAAGTAATGAAATATCTTAATCTTATACATTCCCAAGAACTGGTAGTACAAATTATGAGCTTCTAAGAATAGAGTTTACAAAGCGGAAATGAAATAAGTACATAGTCTGTTTGAATAGTACATAAATAGAGTTTTTATAAATCTAAGACTACCATGAACAAGAAGCAGCCACAACAGGAATGTAGGTACATCTTCAAATCCGGCAACCATCGAGCACAACAACAACAACAGTCAACATCTACATGCAATATGCAGAAGTGTAGTATCAGTACAACCGACCCCATGTACTGAGTAAGTAACAAACCTAACCTAAGGTTGAAAGTAGTGACGAGCTAACACAAGGTCAGATCCAATACCAATATCCCACAACAGCTCATAACAGCATAATACAAGTAATAAAAGATGTATCTCAGAAGTAAAATGCTCAACTCATTCACAGTTCCAGAAAATAGTCATGCTTTTCAAGTATCTTAGTGAAAACCCAACTCTTTTACCAAAAACGCCAAAAATACGAGTAAGTTTGAAAACTGTAATTTTTCCAAATATTCTTTCCACAATAAATAAGATGTTTCATTTTCTTTCCAGTTAGCAAGTGTGAAATACCTCTCTATGCCCACATATCAATGTGTAAAAAGTCATGAATGACGTGATACCGTACAACATGAGAAAAAATGCATCTTTATGCCTGTATGTCATGTGTGCACGTCAATGCCATGTATTTCAGAGATGAATCATGGACTCACACTCTCAGAGTACTCAATCTCACTGTCTTGCATTCTCTCTCGCTATGCTCAGCATACTCGATCACACATCGTTGTATCATACCCTGCTGCGGCGTGCAGCCCGATCCCTATTTATAGTCGACTACGGTCATTGGGGGTGTACAGACTCCTGGAGGGGCTCCTTTCAGCCCAAGCGCTATAATCCACACGGACAACTCACGTGATGCACGAATAACTCACGTGCTATAGTATCAATATCTGAATCCGCACGGATAACTCACGTGTTGTACAGATAACTCATATGCTATAATAATATCTGGATCCGCATGGACAACTCACGTGCTGCGTGGATAGCTCACGTGCTATATTAAGCCAATCTCGCTTGCTGCAGGCGGGCAGCCCCGATCCATATAATAATAAAGTATATAAAACCAATATGGCCTACTGCTGCGTGCAGCCCGATCCCATAATTATCCTCACAATCAGGCCCTCGGTCTCACTCAGTCATCAATCTCTCCAGTATCTCTCATGGGCTCACAATGTCATAAAAATAGCCCGAAAATGATGATATGATGTATCAATAAATAACAACAGAGACTGATATATGATATATAATGACATGAATATGACTGAATATGAATTTTCAATTTAAAACAAATAATTCACAGCATTATGACCTATGTGGGTCCCAATAATACTGGCACATAGCCTCAACATGATTTTTAATATGATCCTCAGCTCAATTTCTTTAGCACATAAACCTACATAGAAAATGCCAAGATTAATTGACTACAAAATTCCACAGAAAACAATTATGTCACAATTTCCATGGTACACGCCCATACGCCCGTCACCTAGCATGTACGTCACCTCCCAACAATTCACATAATACATATATTCAGGGTTCATACCCTCAGCTCCAAGATTAGAATAGTTACTTTCCTCGAACAAGCCAAATCCAATGTCGAGCAAGCTAAACAATGCTCCATAAATTCCATTCTGCACGTATCAACCTCCGAACTACTCAAATCTCGATGATTTCCTTGACAATTCCTCAAAAATAAAATCGCCACTAATCGAGTTTTCTTGTTTCAGCTCTTTAGTGATATTAAACCTCCCACTACTCTTACAACTTCAATCTACATCAACATAATTCAATTGGACAAATATTAGTAAACAATTTCAAGGTTTTTGGCCATTTAGGCATTTTATCAAACACCTAGAGTGCATAACATTTTACTACATCTAGTAATGGTGTTTCTTAATCCAACAATTCCTCCTTACCACCAACAAGAGATACTAAACGATTCTTTTTCTACAAACACCCTTCTTTAGCACCATTACAATCGTCAATGAACTCACATCCACCCAATTGTTACTAATTAATTCATTACAAAATCTCTACAACACCCAATAATCTAGTTTAAGTATTTATGGCTTTCAAGCACCATCTAACAAGTACTAATACTTATTTCTTGCGCACATACTCATAATAAATCCGTGCATGTATGTTTAGGGGTGAAGATTTACCTTTTGGAAGAAGTCTTGCAAAACCCTCTTTTGAGTTCTTGAAGAAATTCCTTGAAAATCTAGGTATTTTATGTGTAGATTTCATCAATACTAGTGTAGAAATGATGGAATTTCACACCAAGATAATAGAGATTACTTACCTTGAAGAAGATAGGAGTTGGTGGCCTTGAGAGAGTGCAGAAGATCTCCAAAATTTGGAAAAGAGAAATGGGAAAATGAACCCCCAAAATGAGTACTTAAAAAGACTTCAGGTGGGGGTAGCGGTGCCAGAGCCAACTTCTATACTTCACTGGCTTTTCAAACTTGCTGAGAGGGCTGGCGTGCCACAATTCGTGCGTTGCACGGACTCTAGCATGCTCCTAGTGGTTTTCTTTTCCATTTCTTGCTTCTTTCCTCACCCTCACTTAATATCTTGCTATGATATAGATCCGAATTGAGTACAAATTTTGCACATAAGTCTTATTTGACATTATGGACATACTCCAACTTCCGGAATCGAAATCTGACCCCAATATCAAAAAGTTCACTCCCAAACTTTCCAAAATTTAACTTTCGGCATTTCAAGCCTAATCTACTACGGACCTCCAAATAATTTTCCGGATATGCTCCTAAGTCCAAAATCACCATACGGAGTTATTGGAATCATCAGAATTAAATTCCCAGGTCATTTAAACATAAGTCAATATCCAGTCAACTATTTTAACTTAAGCTTCCAACATGAAAATTTATTCTTCCAAGCTAACTCCGAAATACCTTAAAACCAAAACCGACAATTCACACAAGTCATAATACTTCGTAGGAAGTTATTCAAGACTTCAAATAGTTGAAAGGAGAGTAAATGCTCAAAATGACCGGTCAGGTCGTTATAGTTGGCTTATGTGTAAACGATCGCAAAATAGAGTTTTGATAATTACAATAGCTCCGTATGGTAACTTTGGACTTAGGAGTGTGTCCAGATAGTGATTCGGAGGTCCGTAGTTGAATTTGACTTGAAAAGAAAAAATTTGGAAAATTAGAAGTTTTGGAAATTGAGAAGTTTGACCGATAATTAACTTTGTGGTTATCGGGCTCTGATTTTGGTTTCAAAAATTTTAATAGGTCAGTTATGTTATTTATGACTTGTGTGCAAAATATAAGGTCAACCGGACTTGATTTTATAGGTTTCAGCATCGAATGTAGAAATTGGAATTTCTTAGTTTTCATTAGGCTTGAATTGGGGTGCGATTCGTGGTTTTAGAATTGTTTGACGTGCTTTGAGGCCTCGACTAAGTTCATATAATGTTTTAGGACTTGTTGCTATAGTTGGTTGAGGTCCCAGGGGCCTTGGGTGGATTTCGGATGGTTAACGGATCAAATATTTGACTTAGAGGAAATCTAGATTTTTGCCTCTGGTGTGACTGCACCTACGAAGGATTTGATCGCAAGTGTGAAGTCGCATGTGAGCAAAAATTATTGCATAAGCGGCTAGGTGTGGAGCTGGGCACTGCTCGCATGTGCAAATAGTTTGACCGCACCTGCGAGGTCGCAGATGCGAAGTGGTGATCGCAGAAGCGAAAAATGGGAAGGGAAGTTGCATTCGCAGAAGCGATAGACTTTGTGCAGAAGCGCGTTCGCAGGTGCAGAATCTAGGACCGCAGAAGAGAAGGAGCTAAGGTTCAGTGAGTTTCGTAGGTGCGGAAGAATTGACCGTAAAAGCGGTATCGCGGACGCGATGAAATAGGCCGCAGGTGCGAAACCCCTGGGCATTGTATAAGTCGAAGGGTCAGAGATTCTTTCTCATTTTGGACCTTTTAAGCTCGGTTTGTGGCAACTTTTGAGTGAGATTTCATGGGACTTCTTGAGGTAAGTCACTTGTGGTTGTTTTTATTTAATAATATTGAATTATCACTGAATATTCCGACTAGTTTACGTGATTTTGAGGTGTAATTCAAGAATTTTGGCCAAGGTATTTACAAATAAGAATTGGGGATTTGAGGGACGAATTAATGTCGCAATTTTGTAATTTTGGTATGGTTGGACTCGTGGTTGAATGGGCGTTTGTATTTTGTAACTTTTGTCGGGTTCCGAGAAGTGGGCCCCATTGTTTACTTCTGATTTTACTTTTCGGATTTTAATTTGGAAACTTAGCATATTCATATGGAATTGATTCATATACCTCGTGTTGATTGTATCGAATTATTTGTGTCTAGATTCGAGGCATTCAGAGACCAGTTCGCAAGGCAAGGGCTTATTGGAATAGAGAATTATACAGTTTCACGTAAGTAACACTTCTAAACTTGGTGCTGAGGGTATGAAACCCTAAATATACGTGTTCTGTGTTTGGTGTTGAGGTAACGCACATGGTAGGTGACAGGGGTGTGGGTGTGCACCGTGTGAATTATGACTCGGTTAATTCTGTGGTGCTGTGTAGTTACCAAATCTTATTTTATCCATGAAATTTCTACGTGATCTAGTAATTGTAGCTATGATCCATGTTAGAAACCATGTTTAGGCTATATGCTTATCTCGTTGAGACCCGCTGAGGTCATTTATGTTGTTGAGTTATTTGCTTAAAGTTTCTAGTTACATACTCAGTCATATTCATTCATTTGCATATCATATCTCAGTTGTTGTTATCACTTGTTATCACATCATTTTATCATTGTTTGGGCTAATTGGCATGAGATTTGCAAGTCCGAGAGACTTGAGAGATTGATGACTGAGTTGGTGCCTGAGGGCCGGATTGTGAGTGATATTGAGGGGATTGGGTTGTACGCCACAGCAGGCCACAATGGATTTATATGTATTATTATTATATCGGTAGGCTGCACGCTACAACAGAGTCTATGGGATTTATATATATTATTGATGGGATCGGGCTAACCACTACATCATGCCATGATGGCTTATATTACCGCTTGGGCAGGATACGCCCTCCAGAGTCTGCACACCCATAGTGAGCGCAGTTGCTATTGATTCATGCCATGATTTGGCTTATTATTTACATTTGGGCTGGATCTACCATGGGCTGGATCTGCCCTGTACAATGATTGAGTCTGATGAATGAGAATTGCGACAGTCAAGTTGAGTACTCTGAGAGTATGAGTACGCGAGGCATTCATTGTATTGAATCACATACAACATGCACATTGGCATGTAGATATAAAGATTTCATATTCCTCATATCATTCAGACTCGGTCTATTTTTCCCATTTGAGCTTTAATTGTTAAACTTGAAAACATGTCTACCTTCTATACTTTAATTTCTATATTTGGACTGTACATGTTGAGCATGTCACTTCTTTCAGTCCAAAGGTTAGACTTGTTTCTTACTGAGTTAGTTGTACTCATACTACACACTACACTTCTTGTGTTGATCCAGGTAATTTCGGGCATGGTGGTTGCTGATTGCGGAGCTTTATCAGTCCAGAGATTTTCGAGGTAGCTGCTTTGGCGTCCACAAACCTGGACTCTATTCCTTTATCTAATAGTTTTTACTATACTGTTCTATCTTTCTAGACAGTGTGTTAGACCATGTTAATGTATAAATGCTCATGTACTCAGTGATACTGACATTTTGGGAAATGATGTATTTAGTCGGAGTATTTTGTATCACTGAATATGGGATTCTTTTCTTAAACTTAATTTTATTATGTTTTCAAACTTAAAGACTTTTATGATTTATTGTGGTTGTCGGCTTGCCTAGTATTGAGATAGACACCATCACAACATGTGAGATTTTAGGTCGTGACACATATAATCCGCCCAGTATAGTCACATGCTTCCAGTGCAAACATATTATATAGGAGAAGATAAACAAGTACAACATTTCACCCTCAGATGGACGGACATTCCGAGCGCACTATTCAGATATTGGAAGATATGCTACATGCTTGTCTTATAGATTACGGGGGCTCTTGGGATCCGTTTCTGCCACTTGCAGAGTTTGCCTACAACAACAACTACCAATCGAGCATTCAGATGGCTCTGTGTGAGGCTTTCTATGGGAGATGGTGTCGTTCTTTGGTGGGTTGGTTTGAGCCGGGTGAGGCTATACTATTGGGTACTGACTAGGTCCATTAAGTTATTTATGACCTGTGTGCAAAATTTGAGGTCAAACAGACTTGATTTGATAGGTTTGCACACATGAGGCCTCGACTAAGTTCGTATGATATTTTAGGACTTGTTGGTATAGTTGGTTGAGGCCCTGGTGGTCTCAGGTTGATTCCAGATAGTTAACGGATAACAAATTTGACTTAGAGAAAATCAGGATTTTTGCCTTTGGTGTGACCGCACCTGCGAAGGATTTGATCGTAGGTGCGAAGCCGCATGTGTGCAAACATTGTCGCAGAAGCAGCCAAATGTGGATCTGGGCAGTACTCGCTGGTGCGAAGGTTTCGCCCGCACCTGTGAGATCACAGATTCAAAGTGGTGATAGCAGAAGCGGAATATTCCTTCGCAGAAGCAACAGACTTTGCACAGAAGCGCGTCCGCAAGTGCGAAATCTGGGACTGCAGAAGCGAAGAAGCTGAGGTTCGGTGAGTTCCGCAGGTGCAGAGGAATTGACCACAAAAGCGGTATCGCAAACGCGACGAAATAGGCTGCATGTGCGAAACCCCTGGGCAATGTATAAGTCGAAGGGTCCGAGATTCTTTCTCATATTGGATCTTTCAAGCTCGGTTTGGAGCAAATTTTGAGCGAGCTTTCACGAAAATTCTTGAGATAATTTACTTGTGATCATTTTTATTCAATAATATTTAATTATCACTGAATTTTCCGACTAGTTTACGTGATTTTGAGGTGTAATTCGAGAAATTTGGCCTAGAGATGAAGAAATAGGAATTGGGGATTTGAGGGACGAATTGATGTTGGAATTTGGTAAATTTAGTATTGTTGGACTCGTGGTTAAATGGGTATTCGTATTTTGTAACTTTTGTTGGGTTCCAAGATGTGGACACCACTGTTGACTTTTAAGTTGACTTTTTGGATTTTTATTTGGAAACTTAGTATTTTCATAGGGAATTGATTCCTATACCTTGTGTTAATTATATCGAATTATTTATGACTATATTCGAGGCGTTCGGAAGCCAATTCATGAGGCAAGGACTTATTGGAATAGATAATTGCACGGTTTGAGGTAAGTAATGCTTCTAAACATGGTGCTAAGGGTATGAAACCCTAAATATACGTGTTATGTATTTGGTGTTGACGTGACGCCCATGCTAGGTGACGGGTGTGTGGGCTTCCACCATGTGAATTATGACTCGGTTAGTTCTGTGGTGTTGTGTAGTTATCAAATCTTGTTTTATCCATGAAATTTCTACGTGATGGAGTAATTGAGCTGCGATCTATATTAGAAACTATGTTTAGGCTAAATGTTTTTTCCATTGAGACCCGCTGAGGTCATTTCTGTTTTTGAGTTATTTTCTTAAAATTGGCATTTACATACTCAGTCATATTCATTCATTTGCATTCCATATGTCAGTCTATGTTATCCCTTGTTGTCACATCATGTTATCATTGTTTGGGCTGATTGGCATGAGATTTGCGAGTCCGAGAGACTAGAGAAATTGATGATTGAGTTGGAGCCTGAGGGCCGGATTGTGAGTGATATTGAGGGGATCGGGCTGCACGCTGCACCATGCCACATTGGATTTTTATGTATTATTATTATTATATGGATCGGGTTGCACGTCGCAATATGATCTATGGGCTTTATATATATTATTGATGGGATCAAGCTACACGTTGCAGCATGCCATGATGGCTTATATTAGCGCTTAGGCAGAATACGCCCCTCCGGAGTATGCACATCCATAGTGAGCGCAATTGCTATTGATTCATGCTAGGATTTGGCTTATTATTTACATTTGAGCTGGATAAGCCCTGGGCTTGCTCTGCCCTGTACAGTGCTGAGTAATTGAATGAGAATTGAGACAGTCAGGTTGAGTACTCTGAGAGTATGAATATGCAAGGAATTCATTGTATTGTATCACATACGACGTGCAGGTGGGCATGTAGATATAAAGATGTCATATTCCTCATATCATTCAGACTCATTCTATTTTTCCTGTTTGAGATTTAATTGTTAAAATTGAAAGCATGTCTACCTTTTTATACTGTTATTTCTATATTTGGAGTGTACATGTTGAGCACGTCACTGCTTTCAGTCCAAAGGTTAGACTTGTTACTTATTGAGTTAGTTGTACTTATACTATACTCTCTACTTCGTGTGCAAACCCAGGTACATCCGGGCACCGTAGTTGCTGATTTCAGAGCTTTATTTCAGAGATTCTTGAGGTAGCTGCTTTGGCATAGACCTTGACTCTCCTGTTTTATCTTATTGTACTGTTCTATCTTTCTAGACAGTGTGTCAAACCATGTTATTGTATAGATTCTCATGTACTCAGTGACACTAGATGTTTAGTAAATGATGTATTTAGTCGGAGTATTTTGTATCAGTAATTATAGGATTCTTCTCTTAAACTTATTTTTATTATGTTTTAAAACTTAAAGAATTCCATGATTTATTGTGGTTGTTGGCTTTACTAGTATTGAGATAGGCACCATCATGACATGTGAGATTTTGGGTCGTGATACATATAATCTGCCAGGCATAGTCTCAGGCCTCTAGTCCAAGCATATCATACAGGAGTAGATAAACATGTATACAAAGTGCATGACCATAATCACGGAGAAGCAAAAAACACAATATACCATAACCGGAGAAAGGCCATAACCAAGGCGCAATCAGCCATTCCACACCCTAATAACCATTTCGCTCGAATTTCGTTATAAGGACCGTATAGAAACACATCATGCATGCATATAACCAACAAATCACAAACTTTCGTAGCATAGAAGAGTAACACATAGAACTTATCAAATACAAATAAGGTTAATTCTAACCGAATAACACACCTTTCGGCAATAACAGTGCTAAGTCAACAAATCTGACCCGGCATAGAATACATGTCGTCCTTGGGCCAACCAATGGGGCCCCAAATTAACTCCGGTGATTCACTAATGGATAAATAGACCTACAAAGTTCCACCATGATCTAACCATAACACGTACCACCATCTAGCTAACTTTGGCCACATCTTCATAGTTTGCAACCCCGAAACAATCTGCTTCTAAGAACTTCCAGCCTCCAAATTCATAGAACACATGAATCATAGTAACTGATCCGAGCTCCAACACTCGAATGACTAACACACCTCTCATGCACCATCATCCCACGAGAAATACTTCCATATTTCTTTCGTGCCACATAGAAAAAATTTGAATATCAGCAGTCTATCAACCAGGTGAGTACCACAATACCAATGAAACATCTGTAAGTCAAAACATAGTGCGTCTTCTGAAATGCGCACCCTTCTTAGGCAATACTAAGTAGCAATATAATTCTTCTAGTCATCCGAAACCGCCCCTGTTGTCTAATAATTTATGACCATCCTTTAAAATTTGAACCGCCGCCTTATAACACAAAATCTCAATCCCACAGGACACATCGCCTCTATTAGTCCAACATACGAAAAGTACGAGAATCTCATTTTCAACTCCGATCCACCATCAGAATACATACCCGATCATTCAAAAGACTTTTATTTGCTCCCGTCCAGAAGGAAATTGAAATACACAACATGGTCCTCATGCCGGTAGGAAATATCTTTCTCAAATCGTGGTAGAAATCATCGAGAACACTTTGAAATCCATTTTCTCATAACCAAGTTGTCAGAACTGAGTCCCTCTAACTCAACCAAGCCACACAGGTCGCCAAATCCAAGAGTATTGCCACAAAACATATTTAAAGTCTCACCACACCAAATATACCCAAAGAACCGATCATATCCATCACCGTGCTGGTCCAACCTATTACTAAGATGTCCTAATTCTCTGATTTTTTGCTGAATTACCCTCAAGTCGACATTTTTCCTTGCCAGAACATCACGATCCTTACCCAAAGTCCACTACAAGACATCCTACATAAAACCACACTACCCTAAGACCCATAAACCGATGTATTCCCTCTTAAGCACCCCATAAGTACCACAACCGAGATGCCCACTCTGAAGAGACCTTATGTGAATTTAAAATTATTCTTTTTACCTTTCTAATACTGAAATATAGAACCCATAGTGATACAGAATTACCACAAGTCCCGGCACCATCAAATGTAAGTCTTTAGCGATATACAATTTCTAAAAATTCTCAATTGCTACATATACATCTTGAATCCATTGGAAATATTTTGAGAGTGACCCACTCTGCTCAAATCTCAATTGCACTGCCCAAACAACCAAACGCCTTGTGCCCCATTAGCACAACAACACCAAAAGAAGTAAATCCCACCTTAAAGCAACCGATCAAATTCATACTCCATGCGCACTACATCCTTTAAAAATAACAACTCAATCATTCTATTATTTTCATATACTCATAAAGTGAAATATAACCCGTATCCAGAAATTTCCTTTCTCGATTCATCCTCGATCTCACCCTCTACAAGTCCTAAATGATTCACAAGTATGCCTTAGACCAAAACTAGTATTTAGCACATAACCATGAAATCAATCGTCAATAGCGGGATCCCCAACATGGCTCAAAGCCGTAGAATAAAACATCTGATAACTCACCATACCCATACTCTACTATTGTCATAATCCCCTAATGAGTTTCAACGAAATTCTTCACAAGCTCAAGTAACACAAACCATATAGTACCTCAAATCATCTGCGAAGCTCGCCTTCATTCTCGAAAGTCATAAGGGTCAGGTCAACTTTTTCAACCAATTCAAATTCAAATCCCAACACATATAACTCACTGATAGAAATGAAATTCTCCACACAACATTATAAGGGTCACACATCCGTGAATTACCCCACATGTGAGAATCCGCCTATTCAGGATTAAATTGGCATCTTTTTATACCCTTTCGCAACCACAATTACTACGCAATTACTTAATCTTCCCAAGTCCGAACTTATCAATAAGATATAAGAATTTAATGTGTCCCACAATTTAACAATGTGGAAGATCTTTCAACACACTCGTAACTTGAGAGTATACATCAAATCAAGATGGAAATCAAGCACCAAATAGTCCCTTTTACATCTCAAGCAAACTCTTTTTGTCACATTCAAACCCATCTGAACACATCCCGCAATCACATCATACCCATCATATAGCCATTCAACTGCTCATCGATCCACAAATTCCACTCATAAGGACACTACCAGACATATAAGTCCAAAAGTACAAGTTCTTACTATCACGCCCCAAAACCGAGGAGTACAACTGGCGCTCAACCGAGTGAACCCGATCGAGCAAGCCTGTTAGATTTCCTTCTACCCAAACTTATCCACAAATGGATATAAGGCATATTTTCATTAATTAGACACAACATGACCATGTCTACAATACCAATTCATTACCAATAGTTTTCATCATTTTTAAAGTCTCAAATGGAACAAGTAATACAAACACAACATAACATAGTTTGTCTTTCCCAACACCAATACACAACCCACATTATGCCTACGGAGCCTCTATAGATAAGGAAGAGTACAATGATAATGCCAGCAACAAGGCCCCGACTATACCTCAAACAGAATACACAAAGAACAAAAGCTACATGACCTCGGGATGAAGTGGATCTCACCAAGTCAGCTGGGAAGAAGGCGTACTGCTATCATTGATCAATATCTCCTGTTGTGGAACCACCTGCATCCATTAAAAGATGCAGCGCCCCCGGCAAAATGGACATTAGTACTGTCGAATAGCACTAGTATGTATAACTAAACACCCTCTCAATAGAATAACAAATAATACAAACAAGATTGGGAAATTTTAATGGAATAGCACTAGTATGTTAATGGAAGTTTTAATCAATATCAAACCTCAATTTAGGACCAAGACAGTGTTTCAATCAATTTCCATATCTTACATTGGGAAATTTTTAATATCGATATACCATTGTCCACAATATCATTATTCACAATACCAGTACCATTATTCACAATACCAATACCATTATTCACAATACCAATACCAACGTACTCTCAGTACAGAGTCCGATCACGACCCGATCGGCTAGGCTATCTCATTAGAGACATCAACCACAATTTCTCTCAATATCAATGCCACCGTCTTTAACACGGAGTCCGATCACGACCCGATCGGCTAGGCTATCCATTAGGGACATCGACCACAATCACAATGTCAAATATAATTTCCAGCACAATCACCACCATATGTGCGGCATGGTGTCCGATCACAACCCGATTGGCTAGGCTGTCTTATTTGAGACATCAACCTTTTTATATCAATCATTGCATTTCATATTACTTTCACATCTTTTCATTTCATTGGCACTAATGGCCATAATTATAAGATCATTCTTGGCACGTTGGCCATATTTAGTATTTCATGCTCACCTTTTTCAATTTCAAATATCATCATCATCATCAACAACAAATACAANATGACCATGTCTACAATACCAATTCATTACCAATAGTTTTCATCATTTTTAAAGTCTCAAATGGAACAAGTAATACAAACACAACATAACATAGTTTGTCTTTCCCAACACCAATACACAACCCACATTATGCCTACGGAGCCTCTATAGATAAGGAAGAGTACAATGATAATGCCAGCAACAAGGCCCCGACTATACCTCAAACAGAATACACAAAGAACAAAAGCTACATGACCTCGGGATGAAGTGGATCTCACCAAGTCAGCTGGGAAGAAGGCGTACTGCTATCATTGATCAATATCTCCTGTTGTGGAACCACCTGCATCCATTAAAAGATGCAGCGCCCCCGGCAAAATGGACATTAGTACTGTCGAATAGCACTAGTATGTATAACTAAACACCCTCTCAATAGAATAACAAATAATACAAACAAGATTGGGAAATTTTAATGGAATAGCACTAGTATGTTAATGGAAGTTTTAATCAATATCAAACCTCAATTTAGGACCAAGACAGTGTTTCAATCAATTTCCATATCTTACATTGGGAAATTTTTAATATCGATATACCATTGTCCACAATATCATTATTCACAATACCAGTACCATTATTCACAATACCAATACCATTATTCACAATACCAATACCAACGTACTCTCAGTACAGAGTCCGATCACGACCCGATCGGCTAGGCTATCTCATTAGAGACATCAACCACAATTTCTCTCAATATCAATGCCACCGTCTTTAACACGGAGTCCGATCACGACCCGATCGGCTAGGCTATCTCATTAGAGACATCAACCACAATTTCTCTCAATATCAATGCCACCGTCTTTAACACGGAGTCCGATCACGACCCGATCGGCTAGGCTATCTCATTAGAGACATCAACCACAATTTCTCTCAATATCAATGCCACCGTCTTTAACACGGAGTCCGATCACGACCCGATCGGCTAGGCTATCTCATTAGAGACATCAACCACAATTTCTCTCAATATCAATGCCACCGTCTTTAACACGGAGTCCGATCACGACCCGATCGGCTAGGCTATCTCATTAGAGACATCAACCACAATTTCTCTCAATATCAATGCCACCGTCTTTAACACGGAGTCCGATCACGACCCGATCGGCTAGGCTATCTCATTAGAGACATCAACCACAATTTCTCTCAATATCAATGCCACCGTCTTTAACACGGAGTCCGATCACGACCCGATCGGCTAGGCTATCTCATTAGAGACATCAACCACAATTTCTCTCAATATCAATGCCACCGTCTTTAACACGGAGTCCGATCACGACCCGATCGGCTAGGCTATCTCATTAGAGACATCAACCACAATTTCTCTCAATATCAATGCCACCGTCTTTAACACGGAGTCCGATCACGACCCGATCGGCTAGGCTATCCATTAGGGACATCGACCACAATCACAATGTCAAATATAATTTCCAGCACAATCACCACCATATGTGCGGCATGGTGTCCGATCACAACCCGATTGGCTAGGCTGTCTTATTTGAGACATCAACCTTTTTATATCAATCATTGCATTTCATATTACTTTCACATCTTTTCATTTCATTGGCACTAATGGCCATAATTATAAGATCATTCTTGGCACGTTGGCCATATTTAGTATTTCATGCTCACCTTTTTCAATTTCAAATATCATCATCATCATCAACAACAAATACAATTCAAATCAAGGTGTGTAGTACACATGTGAGCAATTTAGAGTCTAAGGCACATAGAGATATTTCGCACAATTTGGCATAATAGCCTTCGTTTGAACTTGACTTGAAGTCGAAACATTATTAATGCACAACCCATATTTTAATACATCCTCAATTGATAACATAACATGAATAAATCATTTGGGATACTTGTTGAACATATATCTTTCTACCCAATCTTACTCGGAATAGCCAATTTTATAATGAATCACTCAGGACTTGCCTAATTTACATGAATATCGTGGGATTCAATTCTAAGAGAAGAGTTTAGCCAATATACCTCACTTGAGCTTCCTTACAGTCTAAATATTCCAAAATTCTTAGAAACTTCAATCTATTTTTAAAATATAACAAATTGAACCAAAATTAGGAAGATGATCATGGTTCTAGCTCATTTGAGCATTTTATCAAACACTAGGTGTGCATAAGGTTTCAAGGTCTTTTTATGGAGGATTCCATCATCCCACAACCCAATCTTTGCGATTTGTAGCTCAACAATCTTCCTACACCCCTTGATATCACATGAATATAAAATAAACAACTCTCATGCCCAAAATGTATCTTGTTAATTACCCATTTCTAGACAAAATTTGAAATTGAGGGTTAAGGTGTAGAATCTTACCTCTAGGATGAAGACCTGTGGGTTTCCCTTCTTAATCTTCCAAAGCTTGAGAAAGAATTGAAAAACAATTATTGAATAACACCTTCTCACTCTAGGGCACTCTCTCTCACTCTAAAATGTTAGATTATACCTCAAAAATGACCCAAAACGTGTATTTAACGAAGTAGAGTTAGGTTTTAAAAACCCAAAAATAAAGTTCCGGAACAGGTTCTGCGGACGCATATGCGACCGCATAATGGTTATGCGGACCGCATATCGGTCGCATAATTGGTGTCCAAAATGACCAAAATCTGCATGTGTCTGCGATCACTATGCGGTCCGCATAACTGTTATGCGGGTGCATAGTGCACCGCATAACTGTTATGCAGTCGCATAGTCGACCGCATAATTGCTTCCCGCTAGCCCAATTAACTGCTTCACTCTGCGGCCATTATGCGGTCCGCACAGTGATTCTGCGGTCGCATAATGGACCACAGAAATGCATTTCATTTCCAAACATTTTCCTTTACTTTTCGGTGCATTGTTCAACCCAAAAAGTCTGAGCACCACGAAATATTATTTTCTTTTGCAAATTTTATCGGGCTTTACACTTAAAAACTTCGAAATTTTTTGAGGTGTTACACTCACAACTAAAACTATCGAGTCTAAGTTGCGGTCTAAACCAGGCCTCAAGTCCTCCAGACTGGCCCATCACCAAACACATAACACACATCTCGTACCTTGTGCATAGAATCACAAGCTGTCGATGCACAACTGATACCGAGCCCTCATATACGCATATGAATGAGTGGAATGAAATTGAAATATATACTCTTTAAGCTAAATCAATGCCACACGATAAGGAAAGAAAGATGGAAAGTTTATCCTAAATCATTGTAGCCTCTCGAAGATAGGAATGGACGTAAGAAATTTCATTATCAGAGGGCATGAGGAAAAATACTTCTCTATGCCTACATGTCAAGTATGCATGTCAAATGCAATGCATCACAATGATGAACTCATGTACTCACACTCTTATAGTACTCAATCTCACTGTCTCGCGCTCTCACTCATCACGCTCAATACTCAACACACTCAGTCACTCATCACTGTACAGGGAAGATCCAGCCCAAACATAAATAAATCCTCACACTTAGTCACTCAGTACTGTATAGGGTAAATTCAGCCCAGTGCAGATCCAACCCAAATATAAATAGTAACTGCGCTCATAGTGGGTGTGCAGACTCCAGAGGGGAAGATCCTGCCAAAGCGCTATAATAAGCCAAATACTAGCATGAATCAATAAATAATATTGCAGCGTGCAACCCGATCACATAAATATCCTCACAATCAGGCCCTCGGTCTCACTCAGTCATCAATCTCTCCAGTCTGTTGGGCTCAAAAGTATCATGAAAATCAGCCCAAAAATGATGATATGATGTATCGATAAATAGCAACAGAGATTAAGATATGATATGAAATGAATGAATATGACTTAGTATGAAATTACAATTTAAACATATAACTCAACAACAGAAATGACCTTAGTGGGTCCCAATAATACCAGCATATGCCTAAGCATGATTTCTAACATGCGTCACAACTCAGTTTCGCTGACACGTGGAATATACATGGAAAGATAACAAGTTATTTGATTACACAACTCTACAGAATCGATTGAGTCACAATTTCCACTATGTACGCCCACACGCCCGTCACCTAGCATATGCTTCACTTTCAAACAAATCACATAACACATATAATCAGGGGTTCATACCCTTAGCGCCAAGTTTAGAAATGTTACTTACCTCGAACAGGCCTAATCCAATACCGAACAAGCTAAAACATACTCTAGAAATTTCATTTCGCGCGTATCAACCTCCAAACGGTTCAAAACTAGCCAAAAGCAACTCAATTACATCAATTATTGCCTAAGAAAATAATTCCAAATAATAAAGGTCGAATTTATAATTACAACACCGAAGTCAACCAAAAATGAACATGGGGCCCATATCTCGGAATCCGACAACAGTTACAAAATACGAACGCTCATTCAACCACGAGTCCAACCATACCAAATTAACCAAATTCTGACATCAACTCGACCTCCAAATCCCCAATTTAAAGTCTAGAAATTTTCTACCATTTTCAATCCAATTCACTAATTTATTGATAAAAACAATAGATTCATGTAATTTAACCAAAATCGAGTTAGGAATTCTTGCCCTAATATTTTCCTTGAAAATCTCCCGAGAAATCACCTCACACCGAGATCAAAATTCCAAAAATGGAAAAATGAGACGAAGTCTCATTTTCAGAACTTAAGTTTTGCTCACCAGGGATTTACCCTTCGAGATCGAGAAGCAAAAACATTTTGCAGAACAATTTTACTCTATGTGATCACGGCCATTTTCCCCCGATTGCAAAGCACAAATTTTCTAGAACAATATTACACTGTATATAGAAGGCAAAATCTATTTTTGCCTATATATATTAAGTTTTGATCTCCCTTGACACAACCCAAAATTGTAGCTTAATGGTCAAGGGGATTCAAAATCTTTGAAAGGACATAGGTTCAATTCTCACTAGCTACAAATCTTTTTTTTGAACCCCCTTCGTGGAGATCCTGCCTCCGCCACTGGCGATCGTGGCCATTTCCTCGTGATCGCAATGAACAAACTTCTATTAACTCTTCCCAAATTCTTCTCAAATAGCATGTTGTGTAATACCCATAACGTTATGTACATAACCCCAAATGCCAAATGGTTTGATTTTCTAAAAAGTAGACACAAAGGGCTACAACTTTTAATTTTGGATCATCTCCAAATTCCTTAAAGATTACAAGATATATGTTTCAAAAGTCGGGTCAGTGACACCAGATGTTTTCTCTACGCGATCACGAAAAGCCTTCTGCGATTACGATTCACCGGCCCATTTTTCCCGTTTTACTCTTTGCGATCGCGGGGATTCTAGGCAATCACAATGCACACTATAGCCAAAAACCAACAACTAAAAATAGCCTAGAAACGGTCCGAAACCACCCCGAAACTTACCCGAGCCACTCGGGACCCCGACCGAATATACCAACAAGTCCCATAACATAATTCGGACTTACTCGATGCCTCAAATCACACACAACAATATCGCAATGATAAATCGCACCTCAATTCAAACTTAGAAATTTCCGATCTTTCGATTTCCAAAACTCGTGCCGAACAATATTAATTCAACTCGGAATGAACTCAAATTTTGCGTATAAATCCCTAATGACATAACAAAGCTACTAAAATTTCCAGAACCACAATCCGAATCCGATATCATATAAGTCAACTCCTGGTCAAACCTACGAACGTTCAAAACCTTTAAATTTTTAACTTTCACTAAATAGTGCTGAATCCTTTCAGAAATATCCAAATAATATTTCGCGCATACGCCCAGGTCCAAAATCACCATCCGGACCTAACAGCATCAAAAATTCGATCCGAGGTCAAATACTAAAAAGTCAAACTTGGTCAACTCTTCCAACTTAAAACTTCAACTATGAAATTCATTCTTCCAACTAATTCTGAACCACCTGAAAATCACAATCGATGATTCACATATGTCATAATACATCATACGAAGTTACTCATGACTTCAAATCACTTAAAAAAACTTTCGTCCTCGAACGGACCAAGAGTTGTTCCTAAGCCTTCAAATCATTGTGCCACCTTGCCACGCATATACCCAGGGTGATCCTATGTCACCCTATCCCATATAGTCCTGACAACACAACTTAAATGAAGATCATTACTTTAACCTTAGTCCTAAACCCTAGAATCCAATTTCAAACATCCAAAATTTTCTACAAGACCCGAATCTCCCATCTACACACTGTATAAGTCTGAACAAACTGTATTATATAAGCCTTAACCATAACCCAAGATATAATCACATAACATACCACACAACTCGCATATGCGCAGCACAATTCTCGATCATAGTGACTACTCAAAACAAACCCGGTACCAGTATTAAACCCCATATCAAACAAAACATCATTCTAAAGCCTTCGTACACTGCCGATAATGAAAGAAACGCGCAGAATCTCATAACCACTTATCATATCAACAAGTCATGGAGCTTTTCCTCGTACGACAAGGACCATAGCCAATTTTCTAAGCCGACTTCTAAATTTATTCCTCCCAAACACGCCGTAATCAACATGACAATACCCATTATAGGTCCAACGACCTTATATCATCAAACACAATTATTCTACAGACATACCACACCGATATAACTCAAGCCACAAACTGTGCAATCTGTACACCAATAAGCAACAATTAAATGTACTTAAACATAGAAAATGACTCAAATGAGAGAACCATCCTTCTAGTTCAACAAGTACCACCACAACGCAATACTATGAACTCATCACCCATAGTGGAACCAAACATACAAATCTAACTCAAAGGATCATAACCCAACACAATTGTGTTGCAATGCGTGACACGTCTAAACACCGATCCAGTGACGATAACCAGCTCTCCTAAGGCTCACATCAACATCAACCGCATGGATAACTCACATGTTGCACCGACGACTCACGTGCTACGGTATCAATACCTCAATCCGCACAGACAACTCACATGTTGTACGGAAACCTCACGTGCCAATCATTTAATCCACCCGGTATAGTCCTAGGCCTCTAGTCCAAACATATTATATAGGAGCAGTTAAACAAGTATACAAAGTGCATGACCATAACCACGGAGAAGCAAACAACACAATACACCACAACCGTAACTGATCCCAACTCCAGCACTCGAATGACTAACACACCTTTCGTGCACGTACATCCCACGAGGAATACTTCCATAATTCTTCCATGTCACATAGCAAAAATTTGAATATCAGCAGTCTATCAACCAGGTGAGTACCGCAATAACAATGAAACATCCATAAGTCAAAACACGATGTGCCTTCTGAAATGCGCACCCTTCTCAGGCAATATTAAGTAGTAATAGCATTCATCTAGTCATCTGAAACCGCCCATGTTGTCTAAGAATTTATGACCATCCTTTCAAAACTGAACCGCCACCTTATACATGCAAAATCTCAATTCCACAGGACACACCGCCTCTATTAGGCCATCATACAAAAAGTACGAGAATATCATTATCAACTACCGAGCCTCCAGCAGAATACATACTCGATCATTCAAAAGACTTCCATTTTCTTCCATCGAGGAGGTAACCGCAATATGAAACATGTTCCTCATGCCGGTAGGAAATATCTATCTCAAACCGTGGAAGAAATCATCGAGAACACTTTGAAATCCATTTTCTCATAACCAAGCTATTACAAGTGAGTCCCTTTAACTCAACCAAGCCACGCAGATCGCCAAATCCAAGAGTATTGCCACAAAACACGTGTAGAGTCTCACCACACCACAAGTACCAAAATAACCGATCATATCCATTATCGTGATGGTCCAACCTATTACCAAGTTGTCCTAATTCTCCGAGTTTCTGCTTAATTACCCTCAAGTTGACACTTCTCCTTGCCAGAACACCATGATCCTTACCCAAAGCTCACTATAAGACATCCTACATAAAATCACACCCCCCCTATGGCCCATAAGCTGATGTATTCCTTCTTAAGCATCCCATAAGTACCACAACCGAGACACCCATTCTGAAGAGACCTGATGTGAATTTAAAATTATTCGTTTTACCTTTCTAATAATGAAATGCAGAACCCATAGTGATACAAAATTATTGCAAGTCCCGGCACCATAAAATGCAAGTCTCAGGTCTTAGCCATATACAAATTCGAAAAATTCTCAATTGCTACATATACATCTTGAATCCATTGAAAATGTTTCGAGACTCATCCACTCTGCTCAAATCTCAATTGGACCACCCAAGCGACCAAATGACTTGTGCCCCATTAGCACAACAATACCAAAAGAAGTAAATCCCACATTAACACAACCGATCAAATTCATACTTCATGCGCACTACATCCTTCACAGATAACAACTCAATCATTCCATGATTTTCATATACTCATAAAGTGCAATATAACCTATATCCAGAAATTTCCTTTCTCGAGTCATCCTCAATCTCACCCTCTGTAAGTCATAACTGATTCACAAGTATGCTTCAGACCAAAACTAGTATTAAGCACATAACCATGAAATAAAATCATCAATAGCGGGCTCCCCCACTTGGCTCAAAGTCGTAGAATAAAACATATGATAACTCACCATACCCATACTCTACTATTGTCATAATCCCGTAGTGAGTTTGAACGAAATTCTTCACAAGCTCATGCAACACAAACCATATAGTACCTCAAATCATCTGTTAAGCTCACCTTCATTCTCGTAAGTCGTAACAGTGATGTCAACTTTCTCAACCAATTCAAATTCAAATATCAACCCATATAACCCGCTATTAGAAAAGAAATTATCCACACAACATTATAATGATTAGACATCCGTAAATTTTCCCGCAGGTGATAACCCGCCTGTTTAGCCTCAAATTGGAATCTTTTTATACCATTTCGCAGCCACAATTACTACAAAATCACTTAATCTTCATGAGTACAAACTTATCAATAAGATATAAGAATTTAGTTTGTCCGACAATTTAACAACGTGAAAGGTCTTTCAACACACTTGTAACTCGATACTATACATTTAATCAAGATAGAAATCAAGCACCCAATAGTCCCTTTTACATCTCAAGCAAACTCTTTTCGTCAAATTCAAACCCATTTGAACACATTCTGCAGTCACATCATACCCATCATATATCCATTCAACCGCTCATCGAGCCACAAATTCCACTCATAGGGACACTACCAGACATATAAGTCCAAAAGCACAAGTTCTCACGACTAAAACTATCGAGCCTAAGCTGCGGTCTAAACCTGGCCTCAAGTCCTCCAGATTGGCCCGTCACCAAAGCACATAATACACATCTCGTACCTTATTCATAGAATCATAAGTTGTCGATGCACAGCTGATACCAAGCTCTCACATATGTATACGAGTGTGTGGAATGAAATTAAAAGATATACGCTTCAAGCTGAATCAATGTCGCACCTCGAAGAAAAGATGGGAAATTTATCCTAAATGCCCTGTAGCCTCTCGAAGATAGGTATGGACGTAGTCATACCGATTCTCAAGGCTCTACTAGACACTTTATCATGACTCATAGAACCTATGAACTTAGGTCTTTGATATCAACTTGTCATGACCTAAAATTCAATCTGTCGTAATGACATCTAACCCCACTCGCTAGGTAAGCCAAAATAACAACAATCTAATTCAAAGGAGATTTAACTGAGAAACTGAAGATAATATAACTGACTTTATTACACTTCCCAAGGACTAGTAGCACAAATCATGTGCTTTTAAGTTTTTGAATTTACAAAGCTAATATGAAATAAAATATATCATCTTTTGAAATATACATGAATAGACTAATAATTCTAAAGCTACCAAGAACCAGAGGTAGCTATGACCAGATCGCAGGTACATCTTCAATGCCAGCTCTCACCATACGCAACAATATCAACATCCAAAATCTGCACGCAAGGTGCAGAAGTATAGTATGAGAACAACGGACACCATGTACTCAATAAGTAACAAAACTAACCTTAGGTTGAAAGTAGTGACAAGCTTGGACAAAGGTCATAATCCGACACCAACAGTCAAGAAACAACTCAGAACAAGATAAATGAAACAATGAAAGAAATAACTCAAAATATGATACTCTGATCGTTCACAATTTTCGAAAAAATAAGTATGCATTTTCAAGTATAATAGTAAAACCTAAATCTTTCACCGAAATCACCAAAATATATGAGTGAATTTGAAAATTGTGATTTTTCCCAAAAACATGCTTCCACAATAAGAAATTTCATTATCGGATGGCATGACGAAAAATACTTCTCTATGCCTACATGTCAAGTATGCATGTCAAATGCAATACATTACAATGATGAACTCATGTATTCACACTCTTAAGAATACTCAATCTCACTGTCTCTCACTCTCACTCATCACGCTCAATACTCAGTACACTCAGTCACTCAGCACTGTACAGGGTAGGTCCAGCCCAAACATAAATAAATCTTCACACTCAGTCACTTAGTATTGTATAGGGCAAATCCAGCCCAGGGCAGATCCAACCCAGGGCAGATCCATCCCAAATATAAATAGTAACTGTGCTCACTGTGGGTGTGTAGACTGCGGAGGGGCAGATCCAGTCCAAGCACTATAATAAGCCAAATCCTGGCTTGAATCAATAAAATATTTTGTGGCATGCAGCGCGATCCCATAAATATCCTCACAATCAGGCTCTCGGTCTCACTCAGTCATCAATCTCTCCAGTCTCTCAGGCTTAAAAATGTCATGAAATTCAGTCCAAAATGATGATATGATGTATCAATAAATAGCAACAGAGACTGGGATACGATATGAAATGAATGAATACGACTGAGTATGAAATTACAATTTAAACATATAACTCAATAGCAAACATTACCTCAGTGGGTCCCAATAATATCAGCATATGTCTAAGCATGATTTCTAACATGAGTCACAGCTCACTTTCGCTAACACGTGGAAAATACATGGAAAAATAACAAGTTATTTGAGTACACAGCTCCACGGAATCGATTGAGTCACAATTTCTACGGTGCACGTCCACACACCCGTCACCTAGCATGTGCGTCACTTCCGGACCAATCACATAACACGTATAATTAGGGATTCATACCCTAAGCTCCAAGTTTAGAAGTGTTACTTACTTCGAACATGTCGAATCCAATACTGAGCAAGCTACACAATACTCCAGAAATTCTATTCCGCGCGTATCAACCTTCAAACGACTTAAAACTAGCCAAAAGCAACTCAATTACATCAATTATCGCCTAAGGAAATAATTCCAAATAGTAAAGGTCGAATTTCTAATTACAACTCCAAAGTCAACAATAGAGAACATGGGGCCCATACCTCGAAATCCGATAAAAGTTACAATATAAGAACGCCCATTCAACCACGAGTCCAACGATACCAAATTCCGACATCAACTGGATCTCCAAATCCTCAATTTAAAGTCTAGAAAATTTCTACCATTTTTAACTTAATTCACTAATTTGTTGATAAAAACAACAATAGATTCGTGTAATTTAACCAAAATCGAGTTACGAATTCTTACACCAATGTTTTCCTTTAAAATCTCACGAAATATCGCCTCACACCTAGCTCAAAATTCAAAAAATGGAAAAATGAGACGAAGTGTCATTTTCAGAACATAAGTTCTGCTGGCCAGGGATTTACCCTTCGTGATCGCGAAGCACAAAAATTTTTCAAAAGAATTTTGCGCAATGCAATCGCGATGAACAAACTTCTATTAACTCTTCCAAAACTCCTCTGAGACAACATGTAGTTTAATAGCCATAACGTTTTGTACATAACTTGAAATGCAAAACGGTTGGATTTTTTGTAAACTAGACACAAAGGGCTACAACTTTTATTTTTGAATCATCTCCAAATTCCTTAAAGATTGCAAGATATAAGCTTCCAAAGGCGGGTGAGTGACAACAGAATTTTCCACTATGCGATCGTGAAAAGCCTTCCACGATCGCAATTCACAGGCCCATTTTTCCCATTTTACTCCTCGCGATCGCGGCCAATTCTACGCGATCGCAATGCACACTGCTATAGCAAAAAATTAGCAACTAAAAATGGCCTAGAAAGGACTTACTCGAGGCCTCAAATCACACATAATAATATCGAAATGACAAATCGCACCTCAATTCAAATTTAGAAAATTTTCGATCTTTCGATTTTCAAAACTCGTGCTGAACCATATCAATTTAACTCGGAATGAACTTAACTTTTGCGTACAAGTACCGAATGACATCACGAAGCTACTAAAATTTCCGAAACCACAATCCGAATCCAATATCATAAAATTCAACTCCCGGTCAAACCTACAAATATTCAAAACCTTCAAATTACCAATTTTTGCCGAATAGTGCCGAAACCTTCTAGAAATATCCAAATGAAATTTCGGACATACGCCCAAGTCCAAAATCACCATCCGAACCTAACGGAATCGTCAAAACTCCGATACGAGGTCGAATACTAAAAAGTCAAACTTGGTCAACTCTTCCAATTTAAAGCTTCAGTTATAAAATTCATTCTTCCAACTAATTCTGACTTAAAGCTTTAACTATGAAAGTCATTCTTCCAACTAATTCTGAAACACCTGAAAGTCAAAATAAATGATTCACACACGTCATAATACATCGGATGGAGTTACTCATGACTTCAAATAGCTGAACGGAATGCAAATGCTCAAAACGACCGATCAGTTATGCATATCTAGTGCCATTCCACTAACAAGCATTACATAAGTATCAGGCTTTTCCTGAAACAAATTAGGAATCTAAAGTGGTCAGCATAGACAAATATAATTTAATCAAAAGAAAGAGTATTGGTCATTTGTTCATGGATGATGCACTAGAAACCTAAAAGAGATGGTGAACAAAATACATTGAGGCACATGAAAGAAGGAAAGACTAGGATGCTCGTTATCCATCAGGAATGTATCCGGCAATCGGAAAAACAAAACCACTTATACCTTTCCAATAGAGGCTTTTATGGGAACACCAGCTGCCTCATCTTTCATCACATTACCAACTGAAATGTTCTTGTTCACAAGAGCCGTCAGAGCATTTATCTTGTCTGGTTGGGTCAGTGACAATAAGGCTTTAGACTCCACCAACGTTGTAAAGTCTTTGTCCAATTGTTCATCTAATTCATCATTTTCTTCTTTGTCCTTTGCTTTTTGAGCCTAACAGTGTAGGAAAAATGAAAGAATTGTCAAACATATGGCGAGTAAACAAACCATTCTCTTATCAGATTGCAACAATAAGACATTAAACAATGACAAACCTTACAGAATTTACTCTTCTGAATAATTTCCTCTATCACTTCTTTCTTGGTTTTCTTCCTCTTAATAAGATAGTACACTAAATCAGGAGCAGAATGACATATAGGTTGCAGATAACAACAAAGAGAATCTTTCGAGATATGTTTGTGAACTATGGTCTATGGACTATCATCCCAGGCAAAATGATGCATGCTTCCAGTAAGAAAGTAAGAACCTGTTTCTTTTGATAACAATGTTTATTTTTATCTCTTTCGGACCCAGGTTTTTACCGGTAGCCACTAAAATCAGTGTTCTCATATGTAATTGTACTGTTACCCATGTGTAAATGACATCTTATCAAAAATAAAAGCTAGTTCAGTATCATCAGTCAAAGCACACCACCGCCTGCTGACAGCTTAGGTGGAGCACAACGATTTCTTTTTTTGATAAGTAAAGAATTTTACTGATGAAATTGCACCAAGTTGGTGTTGTCTGTACTTTGTATAGCCAAAAGAATATCTCAGTCTCTATGCACCTTTCATACCTTTTACAATTGTAGGGTACTGGAAGATCTAGTAATGCATCACTAACATGTATATTAAGCAACCTACACCAAAAACCGAAAATATATAGACACTTATATTTGACCTTATTTGTAGATGCAACCCTTCCTTCAAAGCATATTCAATTTGTTTCTTTTCGTACAACCCAAGAAAAGCATGGAGCAGCAGTTTAAGTAACGAGGTGAAATCATGCCACATTAGTCAGCGTAATAATTAAGTAAGCTCTTTATCATAGTAGAGGCCTAGAGGAAGAAGGATATCCACTATTTCATTTGTTAGCAGCATGATAGGGTAAACTCCAAAATAGATCAGGGAATATGCATCAAGAGGAGGTGAAAATGAGGAAGCATCTAACATTTTTCTCTGCTTCCACTGGACCTGCTAGGGCATTCTGAGATCCATGAGAGTTAAGGTGTCCCAAGATAACTGACTTCTCTGCACAGAAACAGACAGATGTTATGAGGAAAACATATCATACAAGATCAATTTAAGATTCCAGATAGCAGAAAATCTAAGGTGAACAATACCAGCATGTTGGCCCTGCATGAGAAAGCATATAATTGCATTAAGTTCAAGGAGTCTAGGAAAAAAGAAATTAATTGTATGAATTTCAGGACCAAGAATACGTGTCATAGAAAGAGATACTTGTTATGTTAGCTAGTTGGTTGACAATCATAATATTGGAATATTAAAAGTTAAATTAACAGACCACATCTTGAATGGACCTAGGCAGAGACTTATCGAACATATTTCTAATTTCTCTCAAATATGTTAACATAGAGCAACATTTAACAATTTAACAAACTTTGAGATTCCTCTAATAGATGTGTTCATATGCATATAAACATAATGCTAAATATTAGACTGAAAATACTGAGAGTCCTCTCGTAAATCTATTAGCATAAGAATTAAGAAAATCTAAAGAATTTATGTTTCCTTTCTATCTATTTTTTAAAGAATGTCTCTTTCCTAATTTGGGTAACTCCTTAAATCCAATATTCTACATGGCATATTTTAAGTTCACAAGAATTAAAGGACATTTTGGTACATTACAAAACCACAATATTTAAAAGTTTAAACTTCTTAAACTTTGTGTCTATTGTGGATACGTAGAACCCCTAGCTTTGATATTGGGGTCTCCCAGTTGGATCCCTTTGGAGTTTCCTTTGGCCGGAGCTGCTATAGCTAAAGCATAGTCAAGTTTGTATTAGTAATCAGTATTCATAAAATAATTCCGGAACAGAAACAACAAAAAGGTAGAAATGTAGAAGAAGTAAAAATTAATATGAGCCCACTGAATTCACAATGTTTCCTTAAGTAACTTAATCCCCTCCTAGTGCCTGAGGTTTAGAAATATTTTCTACCTTTCACATTGGTGTAATGATACTTCAAATCTCAATGTACAACGAACACAAATGGTGGCAATGAAATCACACTTACTTTAATTTAGTTTTTTGTAAGAAAACAATGTAGAAAGTTAGAAGAGATTTCAAATTTTTGTAAGAAAAATTTGAGGGAATGACCTGTTATTTATGGCCATCAGGGTAGGTTCAAACGAAAAGGCGCGACTCTTCAAGATGGCCTTTTGCGTAAAATGGCTATTTATGCAAAATAAAAAGGGGAAATAAAATCGGAGGGAAACTTAAATTACCTCTGTAGAAATGGTCGATTTGGGTTAAAATATTAATATTTAACAAATAAATTTGGTCAAAATATTAATCAATCAATCAGATCATTTGGCCATCCAAATCCGAAACCGAGACAAGTGCAGTGTCAAAAGACTTTAGAAATCAGCTTATTTTGAGAAGTACTTTTTTCAAAAGTGCTTTTGAAAAAATTACTTTTGAAGAGAAGCAGTTTGTATTTGGTTAATCACTCTGAAAAATACTTTTGAGCAATAATTGTGTTTGGCCAAGCTTTTCAAAAAGTGTTTTTAAGTATCAAATTACGAATAAGGACATGAATAAATTTAATTAATAGTTAATATTATAAGTAAATAAATAATTTTAAAAATTTGTTATTACAGGCATAACTAAATCTTTTCACTTTATTTAAGTAAATTATGATAATAAAATTTAAAAGTACTTAATTCTTTTAATATAAGTTAAATATATTAAAAATCATTAAACAAATATAAAAGCATTTACCCCTAAAGTCATTATTTATTAGAAAGCTATCCTAAAAATAATAAGAAATATTTATACTTTAATATCCTAAGTATTAGGTTTAACGGTATTATGGTATGTACTATATTTTGTTAAAAGTATTTTTGGTAAGAAGAAAAATCAAAACTACTTCTGTTTTTGGGAAGAAGCTACTTTTTCTGCTTCTCAAAAACTGTTTCTGCTCCTTCCCAAAAGTACCTTTTTTCCCCCAAAAAGCTTGACCAAACACCTCAAGTTAGGGAAAAAAGTACTTTTGAGAAAAAAACACTTTTGACCTCTTGAGAAGCTTGGCCAAACAAGCTATAAATCCAAAGCAAAATAATCTTCCTTAACTAGAAACTTAACATAAAGGGCATTTTACGTCTGATCAGTGAAGTTTATCCACTACAATAATAACGTCATAATTTATTTTAATCACATATAAAGTAATTGAACTGATAAAATTATCTTCACGTGACCTATATGAAAGTACAAGAGGGTGTGAATTGTAGTCTTTTTAAATTTCTAGTCGACCTAGTCGACTAATAAGGAGACATCCTCCACAAAACTGTTAGTACTTTGATTTAATCAAGTACAACAAATAATAACGGTATATAATAAAATATGGGAGCAATAAAGTAAATGACACGAGGAACTTTATAATGGTTCAGAACCAATGCGGTATCCTAATCCAGTCCCCTTGGGTTGCAAGGAGGTTATCTCTTTAGCTCTTTGTAAATTGGGTAGAGCACATCTTGTGCGATTTTCAACGTTCACCACCAACGTTTACAAAGTTGGTTTTTACTCGCTCACCAACAACGAACAAGGGTTGGTTTTAACAAGCTTACCAACAACGCAAAATGTTAGTTTTTACTCGCTCACCAACAATGACCCTTTGGTTTTCACTCGTTCACCAAAGAAACGAACAATGACACAACTTCTCAAGACACATTGTCTCTCCAATATTTTTTCGTCTTTCTTCACTCTTTTGTGTATACAGTAAATCTACTAAAAGTGAATTACAATACTTGTTAAGAGTAGAATAAAAAACTTGTAGTTAGGTAACAATTGTATAGAAAGTTGCGTGTCTTTCTTCCTTCATAGAGCTCCTTTTTATAGCCTTTCAACTTGTTCCGGCTATAGCATAACCAAGAGAATTTTGAGGATTCATCCAATCTTTTTTGTAGCCGTTTCTGATGATTCCTTGATTATTGGATTTGTCCCTTTTTTCGAAATATTACTGTCAGGTTGTATTTCTCCTTAAGTTAAGAAACCAACTCGTCGTCTGATTCTTTCCTTAATTTCTCCTCTTCATTGTAGTATCGTGAATCTGGATTCCTTTAGCGTTTGATCGATGGATTCTCTTTGAATTTGGACAGTCTTTTCTTTCCTTTTGAACTCTGTCGTGATCTCTAGTGTACTTTGATAGTCCGCTTGTCGTGGCTTGATTTCTGAGTTCTCTTCCTATAAATATTCCTTTACTTGTCATGAACTCTAAATAGATCTTCCCTTTCTAATATTGAGTTATACTATTTAATTTTTTCCAGTACATATCTTCAATTTTCTTTGTTTTATTGTAAGTAAAATCTTCAGAGAGATTTTGTACTGGAATTTGGTCCTTCCTTGACAACTCCGTAAGAATCTGGACAATTGCCGAGTCTTCTTTCATGGCCGTTGAATTTCTTTTCTTGGTCTTCTACCGGATTATATGGCACAAGAGAATTCTTTGATTGCAACAAAATTGTTCCTTACATGAAGAGAATCATGCATCCCGATATCTTCCTTCGGTGGATAAGTTTTCCATTTCTCCTTTCACGTATAGTGGAATATTTGACCACTTTATATGGATGTGATTCCATTTATTGTTTAGTTCCTTATATTGTGAAGAACTTTTCCCTTTGAAGCATAAGTAATTAAGTGCTCTGTTGATTGAAATAAGGAAGGATAGTAAGTAATTCCACTTTCTTTCTTTATCCCACGTGAGATACTTTTTCCCACAAAATATTTTCTTTGTCATCTTGGGATTATTCGCAACTTCGATCACCAGTATACTTAATGGAGCAAACATTGCAACTTCAACCGGTTCTTGGTTGATTTCTCCATTTGATTGAACTTTACTGGATCTTCTCAAAACGTATCCTTGATTTTCTCGGCATAGATTTCTTTTTTCCTTCTGCGATTCCACACGATATTTGTATTTTCATATTTGTATTATCACCAATTCCACCTTGGGGCTGACAATAGCATCCTCCATAAATAGCGTCTGCTAATTTCTTCTTCAACTATATAGTAAATCAAACACTTTTCTTCCATATCTTCTGCCATAATTCCATATTTATTTTGATCTTCACCAACTCTTTCCGGTACTAAAAATAATTTTACCACAAGTGTTCTTTTATTAAAATTTATAATGGTTTGTTATCATCAAAATCGATAAGTGAAACCTTATGGCTAACACTATAGGACACGGGTTCAAGCTGTGAAAGCGGCCACTAATACTTGCATTAGATTAGACCGTCTATATCATACCCTTTGGTGTGCAGCTTTTTCCCAAACCTTGCATAAACACGAGATGCGTGTGCACTGTACTGAACCGTGTATAAGTTGGTCAGGGAGCAGGAATGGCCAGAAGGTCAAATTCTTTGTTGCTAGTTTTCAAATTTCAAGTGGCAAAGCATTGAGATATACACAGTTCACACATAGTTTAGTTACTTAACAACTTGTTTGGATAATTGTTATATATCGTTTCATAATGTACCGTATCGTATAATATTGTATTGTATTGTATTATATTTTATTATTTTTTATGTTTACAATGTTTAGATAGATTGTATCGTTTGTTGTTGTTTCATAATGTCATGACCCAGCAATATGAAAAATAAACTTGCAATAATAAAGAAAAAGTAAGGTACGAGGTAATATTATATATACTATTTTAAAAGCGCGAAGGCCCTTAGCGAATGTCGTTCGTCGTTTTAACCCTTTAAGTATAGATTTCACACTAGAAAAAATAGTCATTTAATTATTTTCCTAATATTTAGGATTTTAATTTCAACTCAACTAAAATTTTACTTATTAAATCTTTAAGTCCTAATATTTAGGACATTAATATCAAGAAAATTTTACCTTACCAAAAATCCGTGGATTCCTAAATTTTATATTAAAAATTGCTATTTGTACACGACCATATAGAATACCTACACGAAGAACAATTTCTTCAAAAGAAACAGAACATACACCATTGCACTTTACAAAATCCATGTAGTACGTAGCTGTAATACATATTGCTTTATACAAAACTAGAAGTAGACAAGGCTTTTCCATATTCTTTTAAATTAAAGTTTAGCTGATATAAATATATTTTTCGTCTTAACTCATTATTACATACAAAAATGTCAATATATATTCTTAAAAACTGTTAAATATGAATAATCTCATTATACACCATTATTAAAGCTCTTTATACTTGACAATAAATTGTATAAGTACTTACGAGAGGACACCTCATAAGTTCAGGTAAAGTTCACAAAACATAATTTTAGAGAAGATGAAAAGGTATTATTATTATTATTATTATTATTATTATTATTATTATTATTATTATTATTATATAACGTTATCATAATTGTTTTCTCGGCATTTCCTTTAATAAGAATAAATGTCAAACATTTCAGTGAATTTATCGTAAGGAAAGGAAAATTAATCCTCCTACGTAATACTCCTATTTCCCAAAAGAATTTTGTTTTTGAATTTCCTAAATATTAGGATTTTCTACGTAATTCAAATAAGGAAAGATTTAATAACCAAGATTTTAATTGATTTCAAAGTCATAAAATATAGAAAAATAATTAAATTACGATTTTGTCTAATATAAAGTCTATTTCTAAAGAGTAAAAAAGGCGAACGACATTTCGCTAAGACTATTCGTACTTTTAATATAGTATAGACTAGTCTTATAGTAAGCGCTTTGCGCGTATATCCTATATCATAAGTATATAATTTTAAAAATATTAGGTAACTATATTAGATAATTTATTTGAGTTATTGAATAAGAATTAACGAAAAAGATCGAAACTCCTAAATAATATAAATATTGATCTAATTTAGCTAGTTCAATAAATAAATTTTTTTGTCTCATATATGCGTTATTGTAATTTCTTAGAACATGCAGATATCTTATAAAAACTATTGTTATTTTTGTTACGTAATACAAAAAATAAATAACAAGTTAAAACTATAACATAATCAATTGTGCTCTATTTGTTTATTTGTTTTCACCGTCAATACTCTTCTTATGGAAATACTTACGTATCTTAAGAATTTTACCAATTTAAAAAATAATTTTACTTATATGATAATTTTAAAAAAGAATTAAATTGAATTATTTTGCTCATTATTCTCTCTTTCCTTTCTAATTTATGTGAATCTTTGCACTTTTTAAGAGTTAACTTGACTAATCTTTGAAGCTAAATTGAATTAGATTAACTTGATATTTTAAAGTTAATTTTAAATATTCAAAAACTATATGAGAAATACTATAAGTTGCAATTCTTCTCGTGCCAATATGATGAAAAAATATTTTAAAATTTTTGTAGTTTGAATCTCGAAAAACAAAAAGATTTTACTTAAACTGAAGTTGGGGGTAATTAATCCAAAGACTTAATTATTTGTTCTAACTATCAAATAAATTATTTTTTCCTCATTGGGGCTTCGTACCTTTATTATCTATACTATATTAAAAGTATGAATGTTCTTAGCGAAATGTCGTTCTGCCTAACCTCGATAGAGTAGTGAGGGGGCCAGGTCAAGACACCTACCAGACATGTAAAAACCTGTCACGACCCAAAATTTGACTAGTCGTAATGGCACCTAACTCAACCCGTTAGGTAATCCAATTAACTACAATCCAATTTAATTAGATTTATCGAGGAAAATAACTGAACCTTTCTACTTTTCCCAATGACTGGTAGTACAAATCATGAGCTTCTAAGATTTAGACTTTGCAAAGCAAATGTGAAATAAAATACATCATCTGTTTGACATATACATGAACAGATTAATGATTCTAAAGCTACCAAGAACAAGAGGCATCTATGACCGGATTGCGGAAACATCTTCAATGCCAGCTCCCGCCATACACCGCAACATCAACATCCAAAATCTGCACACAAGGTGCAGAAGTGTAGTATGAGTACAACTGACTCCATGTACTCAGAAACTATTTTGTCTAACCTCGTCGAAGTAGTGAAAAGGATTTTTAGTAAAAAGATACTCACTATTATAACTTGTGCAATATACTAACAATAGAAACAATTATTGAACATAACAGATAAGGGTACAATGAAACAACTATGCGAGACAGAAAAAGATTACTAGGAGAAATCACAATAGGAAATTCATAACTTTCTTGGTATGAGAAATATATTCAAGATATTATATCGAATGGCACGGTAATACCATCGTGCACTTGTCTCATACTCACCCAATATATATATATATATATATATATATATATATATATATCCAATCAATTGGCACAACAACACCCTTTGTACATTTATCTCCTTCTCACCGAGCATACATATAACAATACCAACTAGGTGGGAAATTACCAATAATAAAAAAGAAATAAGGTGTGAGGCACACAGGAAGCAACAACGAACGAAGCAGTACATATGGACCACAGAAACAGGCTGGGAAAAATTCATAGAAATTATGACAACAATTAGGAAAGAAGAATATGAATTTCACTAATTAGTATGGTAGAAGGCTCAGATGAAAATATAACAAATAAGAAGAAAATCATAATATTTGCAAGTTAAGCAGATAAAAGGCATGGATACACAGCAACACTTGGGGTAGAGGACACAAAAAAAATAACAACTACAAGTCACATAAAAATATATAAGTGCACAATAACAGCTCAAGATAAAGGCATGAGCGCATACACAACGAAAAGATATCACAATATAATGTATGTATCTTTTCCTCGCCTGAACGGAAACACCCTTCGTGCCATGAACATATGATAATATAAAAATAATGGTACGACATCAATCTTCGTACTTTTACTCTCATCTTCACATGATAATGTATATGAATTGGCACAGCATTATCCTTCGTGCATATTAATGTATATGAATGGCACGATATCACCCTTCGTGCTTTATACTTTTCCTCACATGATAATATATACGAAGTGACATGGCATTATCCTTCATGCATAATAAAGTATATGAATGGCACGGCATCACCCTTCGTGCTTCATACTTTTCCTCACATGATAATATATATGAAATGGCACGGCATCACCCTTCGTGCTCACATGATAATGTATATGAAATGGCACGGCATCACCCTTCGTGCTTTACACTCTCCCTCACATGATAATGTATATGAAATGGCACGGCATCACCCTTCGTACTTAATACTCTTCCTTACCAAGCATATGTATATCATTAACAATCAAGGTAGGAAGCATAAATAATAAAGAGAGTGTTTAAACGAATGTTCCAACTTAACATCAATCACGACTTTCAAGTCAATAACAATTCAATAAATCTCAAGTACTTTATTATTCAAGTATTTCATCAAGCCTCAAAAATGATCTTCCACTCAAGTATAGAATTCAAAATCTCAAGAATAACGATTGTAACATCGTATTTGGGATTAAATATAATAACGACCGGATTTAGTACATCAATTATTTCACAAAAGTGCGTCAAGTTTTAATCAAATTATAATAAGCCAAATCATGGTTTCTAGCATTTAATATCATACTCATATAAATCTAGAAGTCAAAGAAGACATGAAACAAGAATGTCACATAATTCTATAAAGCACAATAAGTCGAATAATTTACCCCCAAGCATGATTAACCCTGACACATGCATATATGCTCGTCACCTCATATATGTATCACCCTTGCATGTAGAAAACAATGGCAATTAGTAGGAAAATTCCATCAATAAAGTTAGGCAAAACACTTGCCTCAAACAAGCCAATCCAATGCCAAGCAAGCTAAACAATTGCTCCGGGGATTTCATTCCACACGTATCCATCTCTGAACGCCTTCCTATCTCCTCAATTCAAAGCCAACGATCTGAAACTGAAATTCACCCGTTAATGACACTACAACGATCCACTAAACTAAACAACTTTAATCTACAATATCAACATTCAATGGAACCAACATGTCACGACCCGAAATTCCCTCCTTCGGACCGTGATGACGCCTAACATTTCACTTGCTAGGCAAGCCAACGTTAGAATAATATTAACCAATTTTTAAATAATTTTTAAATTATTAATAATCAAGGCAACAAAAGCGGAAGCAAATTTTTAAATATAGTAAAATAATCCATAAAAATAATGATGTCTAAATACTATCCCATAATTGGTGTCACAAGTGCACGAGCTTCTAGAATAAATACAAATAAAGGTCTAAATAAAATAAAGCTATCTGAAAATAAACACACAGCTAAAGTAAAATAGACGGGGACTTCAGAACTGCGGACGCCATGCAGTTATACCTCAAGTCTCCTCTGGTAGCTGAAATCCGAGCAAGTCTATGGCACGCCGCTGGGACCAACTCCGAAATCTGTACAAGAAGTACAGAGTGTAGTATTAGTACAACCGATCTCATGTACTGGTAAGTGATGAGCCTAACCTCGATGAAGTAGTGACGAGGCTAAGATGGGTCACTTACATTACCTGTACGCAATATTAGTAACAACAACAATAATAAAATTAAATCAGGTTACTCATTTATAATAATTGAAGCCAACTCAGCAGTCATAACCAATTATTATTTCCATCAATTCTGTTGCAGCGTGCAACCCGCTCTCACAATATATTCACATTCAATTCTGTTGCGGCATGCAACCCGCTCCTCCAATATATTCATTTTTAATAAGTCTGTTGCGGCGTGTAACCCGATCCTCCAATATATTCATTTTAATTAATTCTTTTGTGGCGTGCAACCCGATCCTCCAATATATTCAATATACGGCATGCAACCCGCTCCTCCAACATATTCATTTACAAATTCTTATAGAAGAAATGTTTCCAATAAATACAACAATTGATATAAAATTATAAGATAACAAGCATACAATAATTATGATTTAATTAGGAAATAAATAATGATAAAAAATAAATTATTATGGAGATCAGGGAGAAAATAGGCAGTTTAGTATTTAATATGCTAAATATCAAATAACAATTAAAACACATAATTCAAATAGCATGTAACAATTAATGCAGGAATTCAAGAATAAATATTTGACAAAGAATAGGAGAGAAATAATTATTATAATAATTATTTCTCTCCTATTCTTTGTCAAATATTTATTCTTGAATTCCTGCATTAATTGTTACATGCTATTTGAATTATGTGTTTTAATTGTTATTTGATATTTAGCATATTAAATAC